>CAUYQG010129806.1:0-37907 GCA_963574415.1 Tarsius wallacei
ACATGTACTATCAAGGTCTGAGTCTATCATTCCCTTCTCTCTCTCTCCTTATTATGTGCATGCATGTAAGAATAAAGAATGAGCCGGGCTTGGTGGCTCAGCCTGTAATTCCGTGCTTTGGGAGGCTGAGGTGAGTGGATAGCCTGAGCCTGCGGGTTCGAGACCCGCCTGGGCAAATTGGCGAGACCTCATCTTAGCCGGGCATGGTAGCGCGCCTGTAGTTCCAGCTACTTGGAAGGCTGAGGCGGAAGGATAGCCGGAGCCCAGCAGGTCGAGGCTGCGGTGGCCAGGAGCGGCCACTGCACTCCAGTCTGGGCGACGGAGTGAGACTCCAACTCAAAAAATAAAAAAGAATAAAGAATGCTCAGGACTCCTACCTATCACCATACACAAAAATTAACTCTAAATGAATCAAAGACCTAAACGTAAAACCTCAAACTATAGGAATCTTAGAAAATGCAAGAGACACCCTTATGGAAATTAGAACTGGCAACCAATTCTCATTCAAAACCTCAAAAGCCCATGTCCTTAGAGATAAGAAAGACAAGTGGAACCTCATCAAACTGAAAAGCTTCTGCAAAGCAAAAGAAACTATCAAGAGAGCAGGGAGACAGTCCACAGAATGGGAAAAAATACTTGCCAACTGAATATCTAACAAAGGACTAACATCTAGGATCTACAAGGATCTGGAATGCGCCGAAAGGAAAACAAACAACCCCATTACAAAGTGGGCAAAAGACACGAATAGACACTTCTCAAAAGAAGATAAGCCAGGCTCGGTGGCTCAGCCTGTAATCCCACGCCTTGGGAGGCTGAGGTGAGTGGATTGCCTGAGCCTGCAAGTTCGAGACCCGCCTGGACAACTTGGCGAGACCTCATCTCTACAATAAATCAAAAAATTAGCCGGGCGTGGTAGCGCACGCCTGTAGTTCCAGCTACTTGGAAGGCTGAGGCGGAAGGATTGCTGGAGCCCAGCAGTCGAGGCTGTGGTGGCCGGGAGCGGCCACTGCACTCCAGTCTGGGCGACGGAGTGAGACTCTAACTCAAAAAAAAAAAAAAGGAGATATATGGGTAGCCAACAGACACATGAAAAAGTGCTCAACCTCACTCATCATCAGAGAAATGCAAATCAAAACCACATTGAGATACCACCTAACCCCAGTAAGCATGGACATCATTAACAAAACAAACAACAACAGATGCTGAGAAAGGAATACTTCTACACTGCTGGTGGGAATGCAAACTAGTGCAACCTCTTTGGAAGACAGTGTGGCGATTTCTGAAAGAACTAGAAATTGACCTTCCATATGATCTAGCAATTCCCCTATTGGGAATACACCCAGAGGGACTCAAATCACTTTCCAAAAAAGATACCTGCACACGCATGTTCCTTGCAGCTCTATTCACAATAGCAAAAACATGGAACCAACCATGCTTCCCATCAAAGTTGGACTGGATAAGAAAAAAATGTGGTGTATTTACACAATGGAATATTATGCAGCCATAAAGAAGGACAAGCATATGGACTTCAAGGCAACCTGGATGGACTTAGAGTCGATCATACTCAGTGATCTATCACAGAAACAGAGAACTGAGTTCCATATGTTCTCACTCATAAGTTGACCTTGAACAATTATAATGCTACAAGAAAGTGATTAGCAGTAGTGGGAAACTGTCAGGGGAAGGGGGTGGGATTGGCAGTTGAGGGAAACTGCTAGGGGAGGGAGGGGCACACCTCATCCACAAGGATACCTGCATAATGAACATTTGTATACCTAACCCTGAATTGTACCCCACATCTTTATAATAATAAAAAAGGATGCTATAATCTTGATACTTAAGAAGTTAAAAATATTTTTAAAATGTTTGTTCTTGCTGAACCTCCCTTTATCAACAGCATGTTTGAAGAGACCTGCACACGAGAGTTCTCAGGGTTTCCAGGGACACAGGAGCTCCTCAGTTCCTGACGTGTGATGGTACATTCCATTATAGCATTGTGATAAGAAAAACATGGGTCCAGTTCACTGTATGATACACAAAATTTTCTCTGTGTAATGTCTTCAAAATTTAAAAAAGGATGTTTTCCAAACTTTGATATATCCAGGAGCAGGACAAAAACCAACCTGGAAAATTAGTGCGTGTACTGTTGCAGTGGTGGTTTGATAGTTCTATTTCTTTTTCTTTTTTGAGTTGGAGTCTTACTCTGTAATCCAGGCTGGAGGGCAGTGGCACGCTCCCAGCCACCGCAGCCTCGACCTGCTGGGCTCCAGCGATCCTATCGCCTCAGCTTTCCAAGTAGTCGGAACTTCAGGTGTGCGCCACCACGCCCAGCTAATTTTTTGATTTCTTGTAGAGACGAGGTCTTGCCAAGTTTCCCGGGTGGGTCTTGAACCTGTGGGCTCAGGCAGTCCACACGCCTCAGCCTCCCAAAGTGCTGAGATTACAGGTTGAGCCACTGAGCCTGGCTGACAGCTCTATTTTCATCTCTGAAAAGCACAAACAATAATCAACATTTGAACTTATGGAATTTTTCACCAGAGAGCACTGCGGTGGCACTCAGATGACCCTGGGTTATAATCACAGATTCCTTAACTATAGAACAGTGAGAAAATGTGTCAGTTCTTTTTTTGATTCCTGTGAGTGATGGACGGGAAATCTGGAGAAAAACAGTCAAGTACAGCAGGAGAGAAAACAGGCAGGTGTGTTGTGTTGCCTGTTACATTTCAGATGGAGTAGGTATGCCCTGGATATTGCTGAGTGACTGTCCATTTTAAGCCACCCCTGCCCACCATGGGAATTTTTTTTCTCTCTTATTCTTCCTTGTCATAAGTCACCAAGTGCTTGTCATGCACTGACATTAACCAGCTGAGGATAATCAGAATAAAGATGTTGATGACAATTGTTTTAAACTGTAGAAGCCTTGACTAAAGTGATTCCGGGTGTTTTAAAGCTTTACAGAATTACCAGGCTTATAATGCTTCCTCACTTGTAAAAGGTCTTGAAAGATATAAGTGATACACAGTCTAGCCATCAAAATACTAAAAAATACCCATAGATACAAAAGTAACTCCAACCCTAGCCAAATCTTAAGTGCATTGTAATATAGGTAAGGGAAATTGTTATGACAGTTCAGAAAATAATGTTTCTCAGCTAGAAGAGTCATAGAAAGAAAGATTCATGAATGTGGTGGTCTTTGATTTGAATCTTTAGGTTGGACTATTGTCTGTCCAGTTGAAGATAACAGGGTGGCTCTAAAGACATTCTGGCTAGATAGAACAGTTTGGGCCAGTATTAAAAGTGGGCAAACACAAGGCATGATTTAAAAAGTAGTATCATCTTAGTGAAACCCAGAGAAGAGCTGCAAATAATCTATAATTACAGACATACCAGGTATTATGGTGTTGCTATACCTAGGGTGCTCGTCCCCTCTGAACCTCAAGTTGAAATTGGATCCCAATGTTGGAATTGGGGTCTAGCATAAAGGTGTGAAGACCACAGTTGTGGACCCTCATGAATAGATGAACTCCCTCCCTCGGGGTGAGTGAGTTCTCACTCTATTGGTTATTTCCCTTGAAATCTGGTTGTTAAAGAGAGCCAGGCACCTTCCCCCTCTCTCTTGCTTCCTCTTCACCCTGTGACCTCAGCATGGTGGCTTTCCTTTGCCTTCCGCCATGAGTGGAAGCAGCCCGTGGCTCTCCCCGGAAGCCCAGCATCTCATACAGCCTGAGAAATTGGGAGTTGAGCAAATCTTTTTTTTTATCTTTATAAACTACCCAGCCTCAGGCATTCCTTTATAGCAAAACAAAACAAACTAAGATATGTGTGGTGAAAAGAGCACTGAATCCAGAGTCATGAAGAATAGCTCAAGACCCAGTTTGGCCACTTATTAGTTGGAGTCAAGAAGGTTAATTTTGGCAAGTACTCTTTTTTCCAGTCGGATGTTGGAACAGATACTTAAAATTCTCTCAGATATTTTTAGTTAAAATATTCTATGATTGGAAAATCATAGCAATAATTAATGGGGAGCTAGTGAACTAGGACTAAAGTAGAGAGAAGGTATTTGAAAAATTACGGAGGTAGAATAAATATGACACAATCCCTCATTAGATTCATGGGTAGAATGGAAAGAAATATTAGAAATAATTACAGTTTAGAATTTCGGCAGATCAGTGAATGGTGTGATATTAATAGAAATGGAAGAAACAGTGGGGGGAAATTAGATGAGGATTACTAGGCTTGGTTTTTTAAGATTGAAGACTTTGTCTTTTTATTTTTAGATTTTAGTAGTACCTAATTCGTGCTGTGCTCGCAATATGTATTATATTGTATAAATTTTAACCTCAAAGAATATTCTCCTCCTTTGACAGGTTTGCACAATTCAGTGCATGGTTTAAATGGGCGCCTTCTTATTTGGTTTGCTTTTAATAACATTTATATGCCTAACTACAAAAGTCATATCGGCTCACTGACAAACTTAAAACATACGGAAGAGTATGAAAAGAGAAGGAAAAAAAGTTGCTTACAACCTTACATGCCAGAAATAACAACTGCTAACTTTAGTGCATAACTTTACCGTTGTTTTTAAAAGAACATGTGCTTTCTTCAATGAACTCTGACAAGGTCATTACCGATAAATATATATTGGGAGACAAGATGCTCTTTAAGACAAGTCTAGCTGGTGTTAATATTGTTTTTATTAGAGAACTGTTGACAATATTATTTTCCTAGGACTTTAATTTTAGAAGGATTTGTTTAGTTCAGGTATAAGGGTAAAGACAGAAAGCTATGCTTGCCGAAATGTTATTCGACAGCTCCTATTTTCTTCTAGCTGCTGTTCTTTTATATTAGATTTGGTAAGATGGCAATAGTACCGTCTCCATTAACTAGAGTTGGTTCCAAGATCCAATAGAAGTGATAGGATAATACCCATTACTCAAGAAGCTAAATGGACAAGACAGACAGGGCTTGCAAGTTACTTTATGCAAGGTGTTTGTGGTCTGCTTCGTGTTTTGAAAAGCTGGACAAATCCAAGTCACAGTTGACATGGTAATGGAACCAGGCTGCAATATTGCTGTTGGGTCAGTGAGTATGCCCATATTCTGCCCGATGCATATACAGTGGCTACCCCAGGCACACGTTAAGATCTGGAGACTTCCTCAATGGTAGATAGGGCAGTGACTGTCAGAGCAATTTAACATAATGTGGTGTCTTGAGAACACATTTGTAATGTCAGATTGCCTGAGTTGGAATCCCTATTCTGACATTAAATTGTGTAACCTCATTTTTCTCGACTTCCGTCGTAAAACTGGGATAATATTTTTACTTTTCTTATATGATTGTGTAGCATCAACACAGATAATACATGCAAATACCTAACCAGTCTGGCACATATACACTTTCAGTCAGTTTTGACAACCATTTTAATTATTCAGAATTAATTATTCAGAATGTCATGACCGCAGAAAGTATTTAGGCATAAGACAGAAATTGTAGTTTATCCAAAGGGATACTCCGTGTAACCGAAATGAAAGGTATCAAAAGTATTGTCATTCCTACTCTCTATAACTGCGTTCATTAAGGTTGCTGTGGAAAAGATTTAAAACCAGGACTCTCCTGGAGGTACTGATGGAACGGGATTATTTCATCTGATAAAGAGGAAGTTGAATATCCTTTGAATCACAAGTCCAGATCCTTTTGCTGTTCATCAAATGTAGCATTGAAAAACACTCAAATGGTCTGGCTTCAGCCGTCTTATATTTCAAGCCTTCGGAGGCTAGTATGGGGATAAATAGGATATGTATATGAAAGAATTTGGTCAGTTTACAACTGTTCTGCAGAAGTACAGACTGGCCTCTCTTACTTCACTACCAGAAGATTATTTGTTTCAACAGATACATTCATGGGATCTTTTAATTAGAGGGACTTGGAAGTTCGTCAATCCAACAATCTTTACAAAGCTGGAATCTTCTCAACAACTTTGCTACCCTTCCCCAGCTGGTAATATGTCCACGAACCAAATTTGTTCGGCAAATGTAATTTTGACATGTATCATGTTCTAGACAATGTGCTAGTCATTGAGGTTACAAAGACAAAATTATGTTTATTTATTCATGCTTTGCCTTCCTTTTTAAGAAAAGATTTATTGTGACTCAGAAAAAAATAGGATATATAATTATTTGTCTTGACTTTAATATCATTTATGAAAAGGAATTCATTAAAGCCAGAGATAACCTATGCCATATTTCAAATTTTCTGATTATTAGAATGTTTTTCTTCACTACTTTTTGTAACTCCTGGAACATCTCATTATTGGTACTATTATCACTTGTTACCTCTTGAGGCCATGCTAAGTGTGTCAGAGTTCCTTTTTACACCTCAGTCTTTCATCTTGAAGTAACCTTCTTATTGCCCAAGTTTCTGTTCTCGAGGCTAAACAATCTTTGTTTCTTAGATGCTTTTCATAAAACATAAAGTCATGTCCTTTTGCAGTCTTGGTGGCCATTTTCTAAATCATTCACTTGCTTTCTTAGATGGTCTTAATTCTGTTAAACGTCAACTCCATTTGAATATCATGCCATGTAATCTAGCCCATTCCTTCTAAAGCTTTAAAAGTTTCATTCTGCTACAGTCCCATCTAAATAGCTATTTCTGCAGGGCCTTCTCCATCTTTACTTTAAAACGTTGCTAGAGCACAACTCTCCCATACAGTTCCCACAATCTCTACTTCGTAGTTAATTAGCTCTTCATTGCTGATCAAAATTCAGCCCAGACTAGAGTTTCCACAGTAACTTATATCTTTTTTTTTTTTGAGTTGGAGTCTCACTCCGTCGCCCAGACTGGAGTGTACTGGCATGCCCTCGGTCACCGTAGCCTCGACCTGCTGGGCTCCGGGGATCCTTCAGCCTCAGCCTCCCAAGTAGCCAGAACTACAGGCATGTGCTACCACATCCAGCTCATTTTTAATTTGTTGTAGAGGCGAGGTCTTGCCAAGTTGCCCGGGTGGGTCTCAAACCCGTGGGCTCAGTCAATCCACTCACCTTGGCCTCCCAAAGGGCTGGGATGACAGGCTGAGCCACCGAACCCGGCCTAACTTATATCTTGAACAGACATGTTCTATAAGGAAAATTAAGAAAGTCACCCATACCTCAATTTCATGACAATAACTAGCTACTTTTCATTAGTGATGAAGAGAAAACAAATATGACTAAAGTGGATTGTTGGTGGGGGTGGGGAGGCACAGTTTGGACACATCACTTTGAGAATAACTTAAGAGAACTTAGTGCCATGTTTTCCAATAAAACGTATCTAAATGCTTCTAACAGCAGAAGAACCTAGAGTCTTGAGTAGAAGAGAGTTTTAATTCAACCAGTGTTTTACATTTGTCTTCTTCACTGAAGCTCTATGACTAATGGATTCCAAAGCTTATGGCTATGTAGATTACATGTAAGTTAGATACTTTCCTCTCTAGAGACTTAATTTATGTGTCATAGATTTCTGAGTGTTATCAACACCGAAAATGATAGTTGAGTGGAACCAGAATACATTTTTTTCCTATTAATCCTTACTTCAATTGATAAAAGCTTAGTGGAATGAAACATATTTTTAAAAATTAAGGTGAGGACCTTCTGGTTTTACTTTCAATATTTAAGCATCCTGGAAATCACTGCTTTTGTTATTCTTAGAAGGAAACACTGGACAGATTTAAAATCAACAACTTTCTTCCACCTATTAGAGAACTGAGGTTGCGGGTCGTACCACTTCTTGAAAATCCAAAGAAACAGATTAATCAAGAATTGCAGTCAAGGTGTGCTTACCTGGAGCAGAAATTGATAGAACACTCAGGTGATATACATATATATATACATACATATATGTGTATATATATATATATATATTTTAAAAAGAGATAGGGCCTCGCTATGTTGTCCAAGCCAGTCTCAAACTCCCGGACTCAAGCAATTCTCCACCACCTCAGCCTCCCATAGTGCCACCAGGCATGAGCCACTGCTTCTGGCTCAAGTGATAATCTTGGTGACTTGCTAGGAGTTGTTTGTGGACTGCATGAGCATACAATATTCTGGGGCCATGGTCCTGGTAGGGGGCACACTTTTGTATGCTTTACCTTAAGGAATCGTGTCAGGATATCATGGTGAATTTGAGAAAGTTCCCTTCATAGTTCTGGCAGGAGAAGTAATTATTAGTGAATAATCCCAGAGAGTTTCCACAGCAAAGACTGACAGTCCCTGGGCCAATTTTACCAGGGCATTCTACCCTCTCCAGGAAGGATGTTGCTCTTCTTCCAGTCTCTTCTCTCCTTCTTGTCTCACCTGAGAGGGGTGGGAGAACTCATGTTCTTGGAGAAACATCTGTGAAGGGCACTTGCTGAAGGCACAGACCTACTACAGCCTGAGATTTCATCACAGATGGAGAACACACCTCCTTTACACAGTTCCAGCAGGGTGGCTGTTTAACAGCAGGGGATTAGAGCTGAAAAAGCTGCAAGATGTACACTACCTGAGGAAGAGGCCCCAAATAAAAAGGGGACAAAAACAAAAAGAAAAAGTTGATAGAGACTGGGGAAAAGATATTCTTACAAGGATAAGGATTACATCAGAATTCTCATAAAAAATTATGAAATCAATAAGAGAATGGAGTGAAACACTTGAAGTGTTGAAAGATAAATCCAGAATAGAAAATGAAAATTCTAAATCTTGGTAACTTATCCTTCAAATTTAAAGGAGAACTTCTTTCTCAGGCAAACTAAAGTGGAGGGATTTCATTGCCTGCAGACCTTTCCTGAAAAAAATGTTTAAAAAAGTTTTTAGGCAGAAGGAAAATGACACAGGTCAGAAACTTGGATCTATATAAAGAAAGGAAAAGCATAACATAAGGAATAAGTGAAAGTATAATAAAAATATTTTTTAAAAAAAATTTTGGCTGGGCTTGGTGTCTCAGCCTATCATCCCAGCACTTTGGGAAGCTGAGGTGAATGGATTGCCTGAGCCTGTGGGTTCGAGACCAGCCCAGGCAACTTGGCAAGATCTCATCTCTACGATAAATAAAAAAATAAGCCGGGAGTGGTGGTGCACGCCTGTAGTTCCAACTACTTGGAAGGCTGAGGGGGAAGGATCACCAGAGCACAGCAGGTTGACACTGGGGTGGCCATGAGCACGCCACTGCACTCCAGACTGGGTGACAGAGTGAAACTCCAACTCAAAAAAAAATTTTTTAAAACTGTTATTAAAGAGCTCTGTGTGTTTAAATGGTACTAATACAATGTACAGCATACAGCTAAGTGAAGTAGTGAGAATGAGCAACAGTTTAAGGAATAAAAAAGTGAGAAATATAAAAGGAAGAAATTGTTAAGAGGTGTATCAAAAAGATACATACTCAGAAAAAAGTACAAAAGGATCAAATAAGAAAGAATGACACAGTGACAGAAACAAGGAGTATAAAAATGTGACTAGTGATATAGGCGCCGAGTTTAAATAGTAATTCTGTCACTTTTAAATTGATGTAATTCAAAGCAGATTACATTCCCTGTTATAATTTTTTAGCCGTAAAGTGGTAAAAAATAATTCCTACATCACAGGAGAGTTATTAAGGAAATTAAATACCCTAATGTTTTTAAAGTGCTTATCATGGTCCTAGGCATATAGACAGTTTTAAATAGGTGGCAGCAATTACTACTATACATAAAAGGGAAAATAAAGATTTATCACTTGGAACTAGAGCAAAGCCTGGATTGTCTAGTGTTAGGGTCTGGATAGGGTGAAGTTGGCATGCTGGAGGGTTGAGGGGAGGTATGGCACTGGTACCCCAGAGATCCGAGTAATGCAAAGAATTTCAGTACACAAAGAGGTAAAGAAAGAAAAGTTTATTTAAAAGTAAATTAGAGAGTGAGAAGGGAGAAAGAAGATTCACCTCCCCAAGGTGGGGAGGGGACCAAAGCCAGGAAGCATGGTGACAGTCATAGCTCAAAGAGCACATGGTCACACCAAAGTCTAGCAAGGCAATGGCCGCTGGTTGCCTGTGGTTGAGTCCTTTTAGCCATTCCCCTTGATGGGGGAAGATCATTAAGGTAATTGGGTGGTGGTCTGCTCCACGTCATCACGAAGGTACTGACGTCAGGTGATGGACAGCAGGAAGATGGGTGGGTTAGTCACATGATTACTGCCATGATGGGGTTTATTTGTGTCACATAGGTCACAGAGGGCTGATTAGGCTAACCTGGTGGGGTGTTCCTGCAGGAGACTTGTTAGACATTTGCAATTCACAAACTCAGACGTTTGTAATTTACAAACTCCTTGACCAAAGGTGGTGGTATTATCGCTTTTATGACTTTGGCCAGCCAAAAGGTGATCTTTGATATTTGGCCTTGACAAGGAACCTAAAAGTTTACTAGAGATGATTATGCTAAACCATGAATGGTTGGGTTGTCCTGGTCTTGCATCTGAAGGAGATAAGACAAGAGGGAATGGGAAAGGCTGCTGCTTGTTCTGCAATAGAATGTCTGAACGTTTTCTAATGGCTATGCGGAGGCAAAAAGACTAAACTAAGAAAAAGCTAAGTTTCTTCTAGGTTTCTATAGGGACCTTTCACCTAGCATCTTCAGTTTTGTAGCTGTTTTGGATATTTTGCCACAAAGTCCTAAAACCCAGTTAAGTTTCTTGCAAGACTAGGCATAAATTAAAACCTCCCTTTTTAACTATCACGCAGGAAGTAAGGATAAAAGATCACAGATTTCCAGAAAATCAAAACAATTTTTCTCATGTTAAGTCACAGAAACAGCCCCATCATTTAGTAGAAAAACCTATATGCATGTTTTCAATTCCATAATTAAAGTTTATATTGTATTAGCTAATTTGAACAATTGTTTTTGGTAGTGTGGCGTGGAATTACACAGTCGGTTCTTACATATTTTTGTAGGAAAATCAAGTTAATTAGAAGCACCACAGCACAACGTCAAATGTGTGCTTAATGTGAGTTTCCTGTTGCTGAATAGTAGGATAGAAACTAAAGAAAATGACAAAGAAAAATGAAAAAAGGAATGCCACCTAGGCCACGGCTCCACACCCAGGCTTGTAGATAGAGGCACCAGCCTCGGGCACTGAGTTATGTCGGCAGCATTTCTGCAGGAACTTCAGTTAACAGCAATCCCAAGAGTCCGAATCTGTTATGAGTCTGACCCTTGTGTCAGAAAGCAGAGGTTACAAGTCACTAACTCCTCCTGGCATAGGAAGACTTGGCAGAGAGGAACAATGGCCCTTAGAAGCTTATTTTCCTAAATGTAAAGCGGCCTGTGTGCCCTTGCAAATATTTGAGGTCTTTTTGGAAGGCAGATGGAAATTTACGAAAATTGTTGTGGAAAATTTTAAAACAGCCTCAGTAGCCTTAAACTAAAATTTGTATTTGTTTGGGAGAAGGGGGCACCTTCTCCCGTGCTTCATTTTGGCATCAAATTAAATCCATATTTTCATACTGTGACACTCAGACCATACCATCTACAAAATTAACTGGAAAATTTGGCACCTGCCCAATTCAAAGCAGATTACATTCCTTGTTATAATTTTTTAGCCATAAAATGGTAAAAAATAATTCCTACAGCACAGGAGAGTTATTAAGAAAATTAAATACCCTAATGTTTTTAAAGTGCTTATCATGGTCCTAGGCACATAGACAGTTTTAAATAGGTGGCAGCAATTACTACTATACATAAAAGGGAAAATAAAGATTAATCACCTGGAACTAGAGCAAAGCCTATCTCTTGAATAACTTGAGTGGAGCTCTTTGTAAAATTCTGTTTGAAAGGGTGGAAATAACCTAAATGTCCAATTGCCTAAGAGCAGGCAGTATTCTGTTTCACCTACTTGATAATGAAATACTATGACTCCATTTAAAATAATGTTAAACTTCCATATTCACGCTTGTTATAATGCGGCCGAGGAACAGGGTACAGACAAAACGTATACGTGTGAATTTAACTAAATAAAGAACCTTTCAAACAAACATTCAAATATTTGCATGGAAAAACAATTGGAAGTATAGATGCAAAAATGTTGGGCTTTTTTGATTGGGGGAAAGATTTTTTTTCTCTTTCCTCTACTTTTCTGAATTTTGCCGACTTTCTATTATGCACTTATAAAGTCTCTGATAGAAAAAAAATATCTTCCTCAACATTTATTTTGAGAAACATTAATTGATGTTGCACATTGCACATGGGTACCAGGCCCTGTGCTGAGATAGAGAGGAGTAGAAGACAGACCTTGTCCTGCAGCTGCTCACGGCCTGGAGGAGAAGGCAGCTACACTAATAATAAAAACACTATGAATGGGATGCGCTAATAAAACTTGTAGGTGAAGAGGTAGTCCAAGGCAGAGAGTGTGTACTAGGGCAGAGGAAGCTGTCAGGAAAGTGGTTTTCTCACTGTCTTGTTCATTTGATAATCAAGCAACATATTAAGGGCTGAGTGTGATTCAGGTCTTGTTTTGGGTTCTAAGGATGCAGCAATGGACAAAACAAAGACTCCTGTCCCCAAAGACCTTACACTCTAGGCGGGAAAATAGACAGTAAACAATAACATAAATAAATACCTTTTTAAAAAAGTAAGTGATGAGTACTATGGAAACAGAAACAATAAGGCGGGGTGGCAGAGCTTGGGAATGTGGGCAGGGTATGGGGTGGTGAGGAGTTAAATTGCAATTTTATTGGGATTATCAGAAAAGGTTCCACTGAGAAAGATCCATTTAAAGTGGTGAGGAAGTTAGTAATGCAGGTATCTGGAGTCAAATGACTCATGTACAGGGACAGCCAGTGCAAATATCCACAGGTAATAACATTTCTTATATGGCTGAGAAAAGCCAGACTGGGGTGGAGAGTGAGGCAATAGTCTTTGGAAGATTTTAATCAAAGAAAAGACCTTATCCGACTTCTGATATAATAGGAACCCCAGGGCTGCTGTGTTGAGAATTGACTCTAGGGATAAAAGTATAATAAGTAAGGTGACAAGTTAGGAGTCTGGAAATAATCCAGGCAAGACATCACGATGGCCCAGGCACTGGCAGCTCCAAGTGGAGGAACAAGGGGCTGTCAGATTGTACAGACATTTCAAAAGCATAACAAAGAGATTTCTGACTCATTCCACTAAGAAGCTGAAGCGTCAAGAATGACCCCAAGAATTTTTAAGCTAGGGTCTTCAAGAAAGGGAATATGGCGAGAGACAAGAGAACAAGACCAAAGACGAAACCCTCGGGCACTCCAAAATCAAGAGCTCGCAGACAAGAGGAGGAAGAAGAGAGGCTGAAAATGAGAGACCAGGGCGAGAACAGGAAAAATCCAAGCGTCTGGTGTTCTGGAAGCCAGTGAAGGATACATATCAAGTAACAAGGAGTGAGTGACCTGTACGTGCTGCCCCTCAACATGGACACCCCTGGGGACCTTGGCCGGAGAGTTTGGGGGCAGGGCTGGGGAGAAAGCTGCAGTACAGTGGGCTAGGGTGTAGATAAGAATAATGCTTGGAAAAGCAAGTGTAGACACGTCTTCCAAGGAGTTCTCCTAGAGGGTTGTGAAGAAACTGTGCAGTGGCTTGAGAAGTGCAGAGAACTCTCTTAAGACAAAAGAAAGGGCAATGTGTTTCTATGTTGATGGTCAGGGTGAAAAGCAGAATGGCCAGAGAGGAGTCCTTGACTCGGTGAGAGGCCTGAGAATCTGCACACAGGGGAAGCGCCAGCTTTGGTAAGAGCACAGAGGCTCATCTGAGGGGTGAGAGAGGAGGCAGGTAGGTGGGTAGCTGTGCTGTGGAAGTAGGTGCAAGTGTTCTTTCGATTGCTCCCAACTCTTTATTTCTAGTCAAATAGGGATCAAGGTCATCAGGTTGAAAGGCTGTGTTGAAGATTTGAAACAACTGCACTGAATGGGAGAGTGAGAGAGTGAGCGGACTCGGGAAAAACAGTTGATTATCCACCAAGGTCCACTGCCAGTGAGTTAAAGTGAAACAAGTCTCTGTTCCTTGTGGTGGAATGTTCTTCTCAGCTTCTCTTATCTGCTGTGTGCAGATGGAGAAGCAGGCAGAGATTAACCTAGGTTGTGGTGTTGTCAAGAATTCATGATGACCAGGCATGGTGGCTCAGCCTGTAATCCCGCGCCTTGGAAGGCCGAGGTGAATGAATTGCCTGAGCCCGCGGGTTCGAGACCTGCCTGGGCAACTTGGCGAGACCCCATCTCTACAATAAATCAAAAAAAATTAGCCGGGTGTGGTAGCTCACGCCTGTAGTTCCAGCTATTGGAAGGCTGAGGCGGAAGGATTGCCAGAGCCCAGCAGGCCCAGGAGCAGCTACTGCACTCCAGTCTGGGTGACAGAGTGAGACTCCAACTCAAAAAAAAAAAAAAAAGAATTCATGATGAACCAGGAGGGGCAAGGGAATCGAAGGTACGGGCAAGGCAGTGGCAAGGATGACTCATCATAGGACTCAAAGTGGACAAGGAGGGGTCCATGCCACCTCATGGGCTGTGGGAAGACCTGCGGGTACATTAATGAATCTGTGTGCACACCTGCATGCTGAGCAAGGTGCATATGTCTCCACGTGGCGATGAGCAAGAGAGTGGGAGAGCAAAGGGTTTCTCACTCTGTGGCCACTCTAGGGTTTCTCAGCTCACTGACCTTTCAAACCAGTCCTCATCTTCTCAGAACTAGCTGGTGGAGACTCCCAGGGCCGTGCTGGGGCTGCAGGCAGGTTCCTCTGTCTCAGTCTTGGCAGGGAGGAAGCAGACCCAGGTCTGTTTTAGGGATCATCGCTCAGGGCTCACCTGGGAGCCACACACTAATCAAAGCAGAACATTAAATCACCCTTTCAGACCAGTTTTCTCAGATCATCTAAGTTTTGTTTACTTTTCTCAATTGTGGGCAGTTTTATTTAGGAAGAAATTTGCTTTCTAAAAATGAAAAATAATGTTAGATTCTTAAAAGGCAATAAAGTCTAACACATCAGAGAAAATTTAGGCCATCTTACCTTTTCTCCAAATTATGTTAAGGTATTTTATAGTATATATTTATATAAAATAAATACTTATTTATATTATATATTTTATATTTTTATATATTTTTATATGTTGCATTTATGTGCACACAGGCACATGCCCACACAAATGTGCCTTTACCTTGTACTCTTATTTAATTCTGTGCTCCAGGCTCTGACTCGCTTTATCTTGAAAGATTGTGTTGAGCTAGGTGATTGCTAAATTCACAGAGCTGTTTTCATGTGCAACAAATACAGAAAAAATACAGAATTTATATTGCAGAGTTAGTTCTCTTTTATCAAAAAATTATTTTAGAGATATTCTGTAAAACACAATCATGGATGCTGGATGTGGTAGCACCCAAGAATCCCTGCAATTATTTTAAGATGAGTAATGGAATTATTAAAACACAGCGAATGTCATTTCCCTATTAGAAGTTCATGTGGGTCATTGAGCGCTTGAGAGGATGTCAAGGATGAATCACCCTGGCTTGTCCTGGCCTCCTTGCCTCCATTTTGGCAGTAGAACAGGGCCCTTCCTCAAGAGGATTCAGCCTCCCTTCATTCACGGGGTTAACGGATATAAACTAGCTCAAGTCTGGGGACTGACTGAGGAAACATGACTCTCTGTTTTGGTGATTCAAGCTGACTTCTGTTCAGTAGACCCAAGACCCTTCTACAGATCCAGCAGAAATTTAGTTGACTGCTCATCTTTTTCTCTTCTAGGGGCACCACCATCAACTAGTCAAAACTGTATGTCCCTGTGGGTAGGCGAAACGGTTCTGATTGCTGCTTTGATCTCATTGCCCATTATGGTAAGCATGCCCACCTTATCTTTGAAGATTAATTGTCCTTACCTGTTCTGACCACCAGATCCCATTTTCTCCATTGAATTTATGAATCTCAGTTTGAATCCTAAATGGTAGCAGTACTCATGGTAGGTCCCTTTGGGGAAGGCCAGGAGAAAGGCTGAGAGACAGATTAGCTGTCATGGAGACTGAAATGTTGGAGTAGATTTATCACGTATGACCTGTTCACCTATGAAGTTACGTGTGGCCTGAGCTGCCTGTCAGGTACTGGGTGCTGCTGACTCACTGGGCCATAAAGCTGGCCACATATCACCAGTCCAAGATCAGATGGAGGTGATAAACGTGAAACAGGGCTAAACCCGGCCCTGGTGGTACCCGTAAGTTGTGTGAGGAGTGGCTCCAATGTGCATGGGCTCGTCTTCTTTCTACAGTGCCTCCTTTCTTCCAACCTACACCTTGAGTCACATGAGGAATTTCTTAGCACCAATCGAATGAGGAGGAGAGGATGCAGCTTGGTTTATGGAAGGTTCCTTGCGATGGAAGGGTAGCACCTGAAAGTGGACAACTGTGGTACTTCAGATCCTTTCTGAGACATCTCTGGAGCACAGTGGTGAAGAGAAATCCTCCTGGTGAGCCCAACTTCAGGCAGGTCACCTGTCTGTCCATTTTCCCTGGCATGGGAAACCGTCAGGGACTTGGAAGGAACATGGTTAGAAAGTTGGTGACAAGAAGGTTTGAGGAAGAGGTATATGAATAGGCCTTTCAGACTGGTCCAAGGGTGTGAAGTTATTTGAAACACTTGAGTCCCATACGAATACTCACCAACGGGTGACCTCAGTGAAGCTAACATTATGAATCGAGTGGCAGGATGATCTTTTCTGTGGCTCCGTCTACCTCTTCCCCGAGTCCCTCTTGTCATTCCCCAGTGCTCTTACAAACACAGAGGCCATGGCAGCAGCGACAGGAGCCATGCACAAGCTCAGCACAGCAAACTCCACCATGGTGAATGGCTACCATCCTTGCTGAGTACCCGGTTTTTCAGCAGCAGATACCAACCTTGAGTTTCCAGTATGGGGCCATTCCCAGGTAAATCAAACAGCAAAGTGGCTGATTGCATTGGGGCACTTCCATCATGGCAGTATCCGTGTTGTTTTTATTGGAATAACACTCCAGATCAGTCTTTCCTGTGTACTTCTCCCCAAACGTATGGAGATTCACTAAATAATTCAGAGTAGGGTAGACCTCTTCCACAGAACCTGTGATATATGTTAAGTGCCTTATTTGTAGGAATTAGCAGAGATTCATCAGGTGGTAAAGGTTTGCATTCAAATGAAAGAATTTAGGGGGAATTTGTGAAGAAATGCGATGTGAGCTGAGTTTGTAAGGTCAGGCAATCCCACTTGAAAAGACAGAGAAGAGGGAATTGATTATTGTTTCATGCCAGTGGTACCACATAAATGAAAGCTGGAGTAGAGACTTCATTTAGGGAGCGTGAAATAGAATTCATGCCCCATCTGTAGAATGCCTGAAATGATATTTGGAGTTTAGACTTGATCCTATAAGAAACAGAGAGTTATTTGGAGACCATCAGTCTAAGCAAATTATCACAGAAACAGAACACTGAATACCACATGTTCTCACTTGTAAGTGGGAGCTAAACACTGAATACAGCATGGGTATAAGAATGGGAACAACAGACACTGGAGGCTTCCTAATGGGGGGAGGAAAGAGGGGGTGGGGGTAAGGGTTGAAAACCACCCGTTGGGTACTATGCTTACCATGACAAGCCCAACAGCAGCCTAAATCTCATCACACAATAGATCTATATAACAAGCTTGCACATCCACTCCTTGAATCTAAAATAAAATAATTTTTAAAAAGACATAAAGAATTATTGATAGCTTGTGAGCTAAGAACAGACTAGACCAATGGAGGCTTTCAGAGTATGCAAGATGTATTGTACACAAGATATATTGGAGGAAAAATCATTTTCAAATATGGTCACCCCTTAATAGCCATTAAGGATTGGTTCCAGGACCCCCACGGGCACCAAAATCTGAGAATACTCAAGTTTCTTATATAAAATGGTATAGTTTGAACATAATCTACTTACATCTTCCAGTATACTTTAAATCCTCTCTAGATTACTTATAATACCATGTAAAGGTTGTGTAAAAGGTTGCTATAGTGTATTACTTTTTTATTTATATATTTTTAATTTTATTTTAATTTTTATAAGAGTTTCAATGTGTGGTTGTTGAATCCACAAATACAGAACCTGTAAACAGGAGGGACTAACTGTATAGAGACCAAGTACTTTGCTAATTTACTATCTCAGTTGTAAGGGAGTAAGTCCCCATCTGGTAGTCAGGATACAAGATGAAATTAAAGGAGTAGATTAAGAGTGCTTTCAAAGGAAGAGTGAAAGGACTTTGAAATCAATTGCATAGTATGCATGTTTTGTAGTGTGTGCAGAGGTATTTGTTGGGAAGGATCAAGGTAAATTTTGTGTAGTGTGTATGCGTGGGCATAGCTCTGAGAAGATAAAAGTAACAGAGAGAGTTGAGATGACGGTATAATTTTTGAGTTGCATAAATGAGAGAAGACAGTGTTGGCAATATTAGGAAAAGGGGCGAGAGACAATTATGTCCTTTTTTAGATTCATACCTGACATTCACCGAAAACATACTCTGTGCCAGGCACTATTCTAAGCACATTTTGTGTAGTAACTTATTTAATTTGTACATAAATGTGATGGTAGGTGCCATCCATCTTCCTATTTTATAGCTGAAAGATGAAAAACCTGAGACACAAAGAGGATAAGAAATGTGTGCAGTTGAGGTAACTGGAAGGATTCAAGTGGAAATAGTTTAAATGCAAAACGAGTTTTTAGAGAGAAGAGAGATGAAGAGGATATACATATTCCAGTTACATTGCAGGTTATTTGTATGGAAGTCAGTATGCTGATTTGATGCCGTGGGTATGAAAATAAATTCATTGAACTTACCTAATTTTAAACAGTAGAGACCAGACGAAGAGAACCACAGTGACATGATTCCAGCATTTCTTCAATTGGTGCTCTTAATTATAATATTATTGATCCCCTGTAAGAAAGCCTTGAGGCAAAAGAAAAATTAAAATTAATCATCCTGAACATTAAAATCAATAGGCAAAACTGTGTGAAGACTTGCAGCAATAACTCATAGAAATCTCCTTCCCATTACCTATCTCACTACATATGCACAGGTGAAAAAAAGGTGTAGGCCCAATTATTTACACATTTCAGACACATAATTCATTTTATAAATGTACCATACAAATATTTGTAAGGAATGTTTAGTTAAGGGCATTAAATTATCGACCTTCCTGTGAATGAATGAGTTGGAAATTAAAGGATTTTCTGTGTGTTCTATGAAACCTTGTTTAGCAAGGGTGCCATGTACCTCATAACAAACAGTGTTGTGGTCAAGCAAGTTAGGAAAATGCTGGTTTAAAGAAACATGAGTTATTTTCTTCACTGCAGCATGTCTCAAAAGTTTGACCGTGTTAGCATAAATTGTGAATCATAAAGCTGGAGATAGAGCATGCATATTCCAAAAGCGGATTTTTTCCTCTATCTTTCTTTTTGAGAGTCAATCTAGTGGATTGTGTCAAACAGAGAAGCATGGATGTAAGTGTCTTATAAGAATGTAAGCATACGAGCAGCTAACAGATACATGAAAAAATGCTCAGACTCACTAGTCATCAAAGAAATGCAAATTAAAACCACACTGAGATACCACCTAACTCCAGTCAGGCTGGCCATCATCAATAATTCAAAAGACAACAGATGCTGGAGAGGATGTGGGGAAAAGGGAACACTTCTACACTGTTGGTGGGAGTGCAAACTAGTACAACCTCTGTGATAAAAAACAGTGTGGCAATTTCTAAAAGATCTAAAAACTGACCTTCCATATGACCCCACAATCCCCTTATTGGGAATATACTCGAAGAAACTCAAATCACTCTTTGAAAAAGATACCTGCACACACGTTTATTGCAGCAAAAACATAGAACCAACCGTACTGCCCATTGAAAGAGTACTGGATTAAAAAAATGAGGTACATATACATAATGGAATATTATGCAGCCATAAAGAAGGACAAAATTATGAACTTCTCAACAACTTGGATGGACTTAGAGTCTATAATACTAAGTGATCTATCACACAAGCAAATAACTGAGTATCACGTGTTCTCACTCATAAGCGGATCTTGGACAATTATCGTAATACTGTAAGAAAAGGATTGACAGTAGTGGGAAACAGCCAGAGGAAGGGGGTCACACCTCATCAACACGGGTACCTGTATAATGAACTTTTGTATACCTAACTCTGAATTGTACCTCACATCTTTAAAAAAAATTGTTAGAAAGAATGTAAGTATACTATAATGCACTTTATGTAATAAGCAAATTATAATAATATATATCTGATACAATAATATGTTATTTCCCCAAAAATATAGTACAATACTTTTGTCTAGTATATATATTTAGATATTCTTTATACGTGTAATTAATATTACTTTCTGCTTATAAGTTGTAGAAAATACAGAACATCATAAAGAAAATAGTAAAAATTATCTCTATCCCATTGAGATGATTGCTATTGCCATTTTAAGTATTTCTTTTTTGTTGGGATTATACTGTTGTGTGTATATATAGATACATATGCACATATATGCATACACACATATATACATAATATATATGCAGATATACATATATATGCACATTTATTTCATTCTTTTTAAATTTAACATTAGTGGAACTTATTCCATCAAGATAGATCTTGACTATATAGAGAAATTTTGACTGGTCTTTGAAGACTTCTTAGAAGGTGCAATGGATCAGAGACTGAATATTTTCTCAGAAGACCCAAGTTCGATTTCAATCTTTGCTGCTAATTAACTACACACCCATGACCTATCCACTAAACATATTTGGGTCATTTTTTTTTCATTTGTTTCTTGGGTAATTGCACCAGTTAATTGCTAAGGTCAGAACCAGCTGGTAAATACTAGCACTCTATGATTTTCCCATATTATATCAGACTACAGGGTGTCTGAATTACCTGGTATTAGAAAGTCATTAGCTTTTTGTGAACCCTTTGCTTCATCTTATATGATAATTTACAGTCAATTGCTCATCAATATTCATTAGAAGAAAAGGCATTATAGTTTGTGAACTCTTGTGTTTTCTACTATAATTGAAAAAATAGGAAATTTTACATTAACCGCAGAATGTCCATTTGTGCATTCATCTGAAAGAATCTTAATTCTCATAGAAGCCGAAGATGACTTCTTATTAATAAAATAACTCTCTTTACTCTTATAGTATGATTGATTATTGATTGCAAACACAAATTATCCCTGAAAAGATGAGTGAGATGTAAATGTGTTTGAAACAATTTAGTTCTGGCTGTTTTCTACCAAATGTCAGATACAGTGCTTGGCCCTTGACTAATCACATTTGGCAAAACATGTGACTGGCATTTAGGAAAAGTAAAGCCCTGCCATCTCTGTGTATGCCCTCCTTTCCCCAGCATCTTCCCACTTTCCAAAAGACTTGGTTTCATCTGTGATTAAAGAGGCAATGCCAACCATTCTTTTAAACCAACTGTGCTGCTTTAAATCACCATTTTTCTTTAAGTGACTAAAAAGAGAAAATGGCTTTTTTCAGCATGCTTTTTTCTGATGCTTATATGATCTTCTTGATGTACAGATTGGATCAGTAGGCCATGCCATGAATTAGAGCAACTCCCTAAGGGACAAGTAATTCACTTACTATTTTATGGTACCCTCTAAATATCTCCCACGAGTGTGGACACAGCATGTGATGTTGGGTGATGGGCTGATGAGACCTTGGTGATTCTCTCCCTCACTGACATATATTCCTTCCATCCCCACCTTCCAACTTGTGAAGCTCTCACTTGAAAAAGTTAGCAGATTGAGTTAGAGGGTGTAGATAATTATACAGATTTTAATACAATTCTTGTGACCTAAATATTTAAGCAGAGTTAAGTACTTGTATTTCACAGTTTGCTTGCTTTTTTAAGTTGGAGTCTCACTCTGTCACCCAGGCTGGAGTGCAGTGGCATGATCACATGATCACAGCTAACTGTAGTCTCCAGCTCCTGGGCTCAAGTGATCCTTCCAACTTAGCCTCCCAAGTAGCCAACACACCTGGTTAAGTTTTTGAGTTTTTGCAAAGATAAGATCTTGCTATCTTGCCCAGACTGGCCTCAAACTCCTGGGATCAAATGATCCTACTGCCTTGGCCTCCCAAAGTGCTGGAATTGTAGGTGTGAGCCACCACATCGACCTATTTAAGAGTTTTGAACATTACTGAAAAGCAAAGATTCAAGGTTGAGAGGAGGTTACTACAGAGAGGAGTGTGGTCTGCCTCAGGCTGCTGATAGGCAGTGGTGAAATGGCCCTTCATGAATTGAGAACCCTATGTACACTGTGCTCAAACATTCTATTTAAAGCCGTATTTATTTCTTGCTGGGTCATGTTCGTGATAGTTAATGTTTTCCCTCTGTTGGTTTTTCAGAATCCTCAGTCAATAAAATGTCAAGCAAGGGAGAAAGTTTAATAAGGAGAAGTTTAAAAACAATTCTAGAATTTTCACAGTAAATAAGTTACCGTATTTTGGACTATATGCCTCATCATATTACCTAAAACGATTCCCTAAAGTGATAACCTGAAACAAATATTATAGATACATTGTTATTCATATCTAAAAGCTGTAAAAAAGAAAATTCTTGTTTCTTCAAAAGAAAATAAACAAATTTCATGAGCAATAGTTCAAAGAGAATGAAACCATAAAAACAATATACTTATAAAAATGTTTAATATTGCTTAAACAAATTCAACTTAAAACAAAAATTTCTTTATTATTTGTGAAATGATAACCACTTATAAATGATTTTGGTAAAGATCCCAACTGATGGGAGTATGAATCACTATAGATTTTTTTTGGATTTTACAATGTACATCAATTGCCTTTAAAATTTCATACAATTTTACATTGAAATTTTACTTATAGAAATTTTAAATTTAAAAAATGTATAAATAAATGTATTTATATTTCTAATATGATATATTGGAAACAATTTGACTAACTATAAAGAAGTGATTAAATAAATTTTGTACACTCATTAAAGAGTCATGTTCTCAGGCAACCCCCTCAGGTACCCTCCAGCTTTGGGAGATTTTCTATATCCTCTCAATAAATCCTGCTTTGCAAAAAAAAAAAAAAAAAAAGTCATGTTCTCACAAATCATCTAAATATGCATAGCCATAGCCATATTCATGTATAATGCTGAATGAGAAATGGCAAATTGTTCGTTTAGTAGTTTCTGAATTTTCATTTTTAATGTTTATTCCCCCTCCCCCAGTTATATGTCTCCTAGAGCACAGGTCAGAATGGGTCTGGGGTAGGCAGAACACACAGAGAATAACTAGCATATAGATGCACTGGCTTCTGTATTCTAGACATTATGCCTTATTAATATGGTCTTAGTTAATAAGTAGTGACTGGGACTGGTTACATGATCAATGGGATCCAGTATAAAATTAAAGTGCAAAGCTCTTTCTTCCAAAATTATTCAGCATTTCAGGAAGGTGGCAACATGGCATTGAACCAAGTATGGGACCCTACTAAGATTCCAAGCTCGGGCCTTGTGTGACTCTCTGGATCACACAGTCAAGACTGGCAGGGACCCCATCCTAACCCTCTGCTATTGCAACACAAGGAGTGTTAAAGGTCGACACATGTGTACTCAGTTTGCTGCCCATGAAGCCTATGTCTGTTTTTCACTAAGGACCACTATTAAGGTAGTTTTTTTTAGCCAGATCCAAATGCATATTTCCATACATATCTTTGAAAAACTTAATAGTGTCAGCTTTATTCACCATCAGCCTATTCATTTATTTTAGCATTTAATTTTCATCCAAGGTTTCCTTTTATCATTGCCCCAAAGTACTATTATAGATCACATAATCAGAAAGAAACTACAAAAACTGTCAAGCTCTGTGCTTGAGGCCTCTATTTGAGTCATTAAAACACATGCAAAGCCTCCTCTTAATGCATTAGGCAGCTTGAGGCATTAGGAAATTATCATTGTTCTAAGTGTCTGCGAGTGGGAGATTTGCCTGAAAGCTGACTGGCCTTGTCTGTTTCTGGATAATTAAAGTTCTGAACTGAGTGCGCACGTGGTTCTGGTAGAGTGCACTTCTAGGCGAGTTCCTTAATATTTAGAGCACCATGCCTGCAATGTATCAGTGTGGCCTCGATTATGCTCTTGATTTGACATATTGGGTATAGCAAACCAGGGATGTTTCTGAACGTCAGTTCATGAGGTAGTGACTTCAGGGGTGGAGTTAGAATAAGTGATAGAGACTTTTATTTCCCTTGAGGTGGCCATGGGAGCCACCATCACTCTAGACAGCGCAGCAAGCCCTAAAGCTGCCGTATTCTGTCTTTTATGTTCTCTGAAACATGAATCAAGAAAGGGAAACCTAAAATACGTTGTACCAATCTGCTCCTTTTAGAAATGAGGATACTAAGACACAGGAGAAAATCTGAATTTCATGCAATTTCTTCATGTCCTGAAATGTTCTTCTCCTTTTTTGTTTTTTTTCCCCCAAACATTTGAAAATCTAAAAACCATCATTGGCCAGTAAGCCATACAAAACTAGGTGATGTTCTTGGTTTCCCCTTTGGGCTATATTGTTTGCTGATATCCCTCGTGAAATATTCTTCAAACATAAAAAGCCAAATGAAAGAACAAGTGAGAAATGGATGGCTGAATAAAGAAGTGAAGGAATTGAATGTAATTAATATCATAGGGTTTGGATTGCAAATGGATCATTATTCAAAAATTAAACTTTAATCGTGTCAGACCTAGTTAAGTGTTGCTTAATTAATGTCTTAATTCCCAAACCCTCAAGGATGCAGACAGTGTTTCAAGCAAAGTTCATTTTGCATTACCAAAAGAAGGCCCAGTTAGTATGGAAGTTTTGGAAAATGCAGAGAGGTAGAAAAATTAAAACACTGCTCCCACTGCTATTGCAGGAAAACAGAGAGACCGTGACACTGAGGTTATCTTAGGAAGTGGTAGTCTATTCGCGCCGGTGGGACTCAGCGGGCTAATGCTCCAAGTCTGAGCAACCCGGAGAAAGAGGAGAGGGGTTTCATCTGTTAGCTTAGGTAAGGGAGGGGTCGGGTTGTATGGCTATGCATTTTTCTTTGGAATTTGCAAGGTTGCATTCAGCAAAACCAGATTTTCAAAGAACAAATTGTCTCCAGAGTATACATGACAAGCAGGGGTTGTAAACCAAGAACTTCACAAAGAGAGAATGTGGGGGTCAGGTTGCGAATGGTTTACTATCTTGCACTTCCAGGAAAGCGGCTTGTAGCTATTTGGTTTTTCTCACGTCCCATGTCTAGCAAGTTTGGAGCTTGCAGGTTGATTTTTAAAAAGGAATAATTTTAACCGTTTTTAACCCCTCCCTGCCACTCTGCCATCCAGAGATAGCTCCTATTAATCTTCCAGACTAGCCATTTGATTGAACAAGTGTTTTGTGAGTGTTCCAAGATGCTCTGAGGAAACAGGGTCCCCAGCGCTCTTCCCAAAACAACTAGCACCTGGCACTCCTGGGCCATGTGGGCCCTGCATGACCCTCAGCAGTGAGAGTGCCTGAGGACAAAGATATCTGCTTTCCGGGAAATCTGTCCGTACAGAGTGTCCTCTGACGCATCCTTCATCCTGCCAGGATGCG
This sequence comes from Tarsius wallacei, assembly GCA_963574415.1. NCBI lineage: Eukaryota > Metazoa > Chordata > Mammalia > Primates > Tarsiidae > Tarsius > Tarsius wallacei. The sequence continues at coordinate 25,651 of CAUYQG010129806.1, forward strand.
CTGCATGTCTCCTCAAGGCAAGTCACGACCGCAGTAACAGCCCAACGGTGTTTGCTCCTGCGAGTTTTGATCCCATGAGTGGAATGTTCCCTCTTCTGCCCTAGGCTGAGGGGCTGCAAGGACCCCTTCCCATGCAGTTTTGCTACACTGGGTCCTGGAGCCTTGGTGAGGCTGCCTGCCCATCCTCTGCAGAGGGACTTACTACACGAACCACACAGACACCTCCTCCATGAGGACTGCGGCTTCCAAGGGGAGGCTCAGAGCCTCTGTTTCCAGAAACCACCAGTGATTGCAACACAGCAGTTTATTTTTCCTTTTTGCAATCTGTTTCCCCGGTGCAGGACATCATGTTTTGGGGGGTGGATGGAGGGAAGATCGTAAGCACTGCTCTCACTTCTAATATTTCTCCCGAATCATGTGTCTCTGCCTCCAGTCTTGTGTCTTCACCTAAGGGCTGAGACTTTTGGAAACCAGTTCAGTTATTTTCTTGGCTTTCTGTGGTATCACATCTCTCCCTAAAGCACTGCACACACAGAGAGAACAGTGGCTTTAATTAGGGCATTGCAAGAGTCTGGAGAAGAAAGCCAACTGTCTGGAGAAAAAGATATTGGTTTCCATCTCAAAAATATTATACGCTTTTATTTCTTTAGCATAGACTTTGTTTCCCTGCTTATCTTACTGAGATTATTAAATCTATGAAAAATAACACCTTTGAGCATCTTTGGAAGACACTCTGCACGTTGCTACTTTAGACCATTATGCCAAAGCATTCAAGTTTGTGATCTGCTTTCTGGATTTCTCCTGTAATAGAAACCTAAGAGGTTTTATCTGTGTCCTTAGTTTTTCCAAGAGACCTGTGAGGGGTAAGTAATAAAACAGTCCAGATACAGCACAGATAGAAGGTTAGTAATCCCACACCTCAGGAAGCCTTTGACACGACAGCTATCAATGCAGTGTATCTTGATGAAGTGTTAGCATGTGCCAGGGAGTGTGCAAGACTCACACTCATTTATATCGGGGATTTCATCACAGTTAGTGCATCTGGGAAAGAGCAGATCTCATTCTCACAAGCCAACTTATGTTTTTCTTTGAATACTCCCTCTCTTTTTCCATTGTGGACTCTTAGGCACTTGATATCAGCTCTATCCAATAGAACTTGATAGAAATGTTTTATGTTTGTGCTGTCCAGTCGGCTAGTGACGACTGACTCGCAGCTATCAAGCACTTGAAATGCAGCTAGTGTGACTGAGGGATTACATTTTGTTCTTATTTAATTTTAATTGAATTTAGTTTGAATTTAAATAGCCACATGTGGCTAGTGGCTGTGTTATCGGACACCACCATTTTAGAATCTTCTCCTGGTCCTTGCCAAAGTGATTGAGTCACTTGTCTTTTATCAAATTTCTGGTATTTTTTCTAGAATTTCTGAATAATTTAAGCAAAAATAAAAGGTATTTTTAAAATGGAAAGAAACAGCGGGCTAATGGAATTTTAAGAGGTAGCGGTCAGGCTTGTGAAATGGGGAAAGATGGAGATAATTCCACAAAAGTAGAAAATAGTTTCCTCAGAGGTGGTCTCTTTGCAGACCAGCTGTAGTGGTCTGTTTGGAGGGTTTCCTGGGGTGAATGAATGCTATCCGTTCCTGGTGTATCTGCTTGCATTTCAAAGTCTCATCAGAGAGGGCTTGATTGGCGGAGTGCTGTCACGGGCCTTTCCTCTGAGATGAGCAGGAGATTCCAGCTTCTCTTGCTCCTGCAGGGAGAGCAAGGCCTGGTATGGAGCCTGAACACAGTGCAGCAGAGTTAGTTCCTCACAACAAAATGGCGATGATAACAGGAAGATAAATAAATGCTGAGTGCCTCTCAAATCAACAAAAGCCTCCAGACCTGGCAGGCTGAGGCAGTTTCATTAAGATGAATCAAAGGTATTGATGTGAAGACATTCGCTATTTCCCTGCCTTTGATTATTCTGGGAAATCTCTGGATTATGGTAAATTGATAAGCATCACTGCCCATGATTCTAAGATCATTGGTCTCATTTTAGAGATGAAGAGATTGAGTCCTGATGTTTGAAGCGGTTTGTGAATTATGGAAAGGTGATAGATTTTTAGTCTACAAGCAAAAGGCCAAAACAAAGGTTCAGAAATTGCTCTTAATGAACTGCAGAGTGATAGAAGGTATATATTACAGACTGGATCACACTTATTACCTGACTTGGCTTAGATATGTGCATTGTGATTCACTCAGAGGATGAATTTACAATGGGGCTAGATCACCTCTAATGGAGAAAACACTTGTTTTTTAGGAGGAGGGAAAAAAAACTTACTTTTAAAAAATATAAATCATACAAAAGCATCCATTATACATGCAGTATATCTGTGGTCTTAACATTTCGGGGGGGGAAGAACAAATAAAGAAAAAATTAAAAATCGAAAAATGATCCTTAGGGGGCTAATAATAAAAACAAAATAGGTGCAAATTCTAAAATGCAAAACATTGCAGCCAAAAAGTCAAAGGTCTTGTTTCTAAGTATCCTCTGTGGGCTTGATGTTTCTACAAAAGCAATTTGTGTTCCTTAAAGCATTCATGTGAATTAATTTTCAGTGGCATTTTCTTTACAGTTGAAGAAATCAAACAAGTGAAGAGGCCACTCTATAGTAGATGTGTATCTTGGAATTCAGTGAAGTTGTGTGACCTCGGGTCTCAGGGGTCCTCTATATACCTTCCAGTGGGTCTCCCTCTGCTTTCTAGGGGACCTGACCTCCAGTTGGAGAAGTGAGAAGAGCTGCAAATAATCTCCTACATGGAGGGTGCTGCAGGAGTGAAAGTGACTCTGAGATGGAGTTAGGGAGACCTGCAACCACCTCGAGCAATCTGACCTCCCAAGACTCTTAATTTTATTCTGTACCACGTAGGAGCTGTGTTCAGTAGTGTTATGGTCACATTCTCATTTGAAAGTCTACTGCTCAGAGTAAGTAAGTTTCTTCAGAAATTGTCTTTATCCAATGAGGTCCCTTCATCTTGGGTGAAGGTTTATCCTCTTGTGTATGCGAACTAAGTTAGATTAACTGACAGTTGATGTCACAGAAATCCTAGAGATTCTCAAAAGAGTGTGTCTGTGTGCCAAGGTTTCAGTAGTTCAATGAAAACAAGAGATCGTTGTGCATGGAGGTTTCTTATCTGGGAATGCAACCTGGAAGTTGAGTTATAGCTATTCGTTTTGTCCTGAATTCTTTCGTTTTCTTGCTATTGACAGTGGCAAGAGCCTGATAGCAGAGACCTTTGGACAGTGTTCTGAAGCCCAGATTTCAGGAGGTCTTTTGAGTTATCAGGGGGCAAACCAGGGAAATGAACTGGTGTCAGGGATGTTTCAAAAAAAAGTCAAAACTACTAACAGGACTGGGCATGGTGGCTCATGCCTGTAATCTCAGCACTTTGGGAGGTCAAGGTGGGAGAATTGCTTGAGTTCAAAAGTTTGAGAGCAACTTGGGCAGCATAGCAAGACCTTGTCTCTATAAAAATAAAATAAAATAAATAATAAAATAAATAAAAAATAGACGGGTGTGGTGGTACATGCCTGTAGTCCCAACTACTTGGGAGGCTGAGGTGCAAGGGTCACCTGAGTTCAGCAGTTTGAGGCTGTGGTAGCTGTGAGCATACCACTGCACTCGAGCCTGGGTGAAAGAGTGAGAACTTGACTCAAAAACAAACAAAAAAACGACTAACAGAAACATGGCCAGGGGGCAAGCCTTCTTTGGTTGGTGGAATTCTGAAGAGTGATGGGAATAATAATGATACTGTGAATACCACCAGTGACAAAACAGTTAATATTTATTGAATATTTCATACATTATTTTCTTGAGTTCTCCCAATAACTTTGCTGCTGTTAGCTCACAGATGAAGAGACTGAATCTCAGACAGATTCAATAACTTCTGCACAGTCACACAGACAGAAAGTGATAGAATGAGGACCAGAAGTCAGCCAGCTGGATAGCATTTGTCTCTATGATCTTCTCCAGATATGAGGAGCAAAAGTCATAGAAGTCCTTCAGATAGTGTATCAGTCAGCTATTGCAGCCATAATGCTATACAGCAATCATCCCCAAACTCATGGCTTACAACATCCAGCATTTTTCTTGTTTACTGGTCTGCTATGAAGCTGCTGGACTTGGATCAGCAATAGGTTTCAGTCAAGTTTAGAACTATTCCACAGATCTTATTCTGGGTCTCATGCTGAAAATTCAGCAACTTTCTGGGGCCTGCTCCTCTCGTGGTGATCACAGGAATGTGAGCCCATGAACAGGTACTCACGATGTCTCTTAAAGCCTTGACCCAAAACTGGCACACCGCTATTCTCTCACACACTGCACATTAACAAGAGCTAGTTAATATGTAGGCAAGCCAGGTGTGGTGACTCAAGCTTATAATGCCAGCACCTTAGGAGGCTGAGCTCAGGGGTTCAAGACCAACCTGGACAACTTGGTGAGACATCATCTCTAAATAAATCAAAAACTAAGCCGGGTGTGATAGCGCATGCCTGTAATTCCAGCTACTTAGAAGGCTGAGGCAGAAGGATCCCCTGAGCCCAGAAGGTCGAGGCTGTGCCACTGCACTCCAGCCTGCAAGACATAGTGAGACTCCAACTCAAAAAAAAAATGTAGGTAAGCCCCAACATTGGGACAGTGGGCGGGACGGGGATGCCTGCTGTCATGGGAGCAACTGCAAAGACAAATGGCAGAGGATGTAGGTGTGTGATTCTGAAGCAGGGAAGGCATGAACAATCAAGAACAGTGATTGCATCTACCTACCACAGGTAGAATCTCTCAGTTGTAGACCACGTGAAGGCCGAGCCCTTTTCATTGCTTCTTCCTACTCAGGGTGAATGAGAGTAAAAATTCAGGCCATTCAAGTGTTTTGTGCTACTCTATGAAGCATCATGTCTTTGTAGACACAAAATAGTGTCATCAGGCTTTCCACGCAACATCTAGCTAACTGTGGAAGGCTTGCCCTCTCATGAGAACACCCTTGCTAGGCACACAATGCCTCACAATTCAACCTTTCGTAGTGCCCAGAACTCTCCCCTTCTCATAGTAACCAGGATTTTCTCCTGTGCTTGCTCTAATGTCTTACAGTCACTCTCCCTCTGTGCCCATGCATACATCCATTGTACTTGTATATGTAGATGTACTTTACTGACCGTTTTTCATTTTGTCTTGACTTGTAAGGGCTATTTCTTCTTCCTCTTCTCACTTGTCATTGGTGGTTTCACTGTTGAGCTTCTTTTTTCTCTCTCTTCTGGCTCATCTTATAGTATTCTTTGTCATTAGTCATCCATAAAAGCCGCAGTGATCCATTTTCTAAAGGATGAAGTTGGATGCCTTCAAACTAACAGTGATAATGCCTCAAGTCAGCAAGTGAGTGCCTGGCCTGGGTCTGAAAACAGGCTGGGCACTCCACCATTCTTCCCTCCCTAATTATGAGCAGCACCCATGGTGCACTTGGACTTCAGCCGTTGTCCTGTTACATACAGAGACACACAATGGCACATCATACAACTGTACAGAGGATGTGTTTAAAATATGCTTATCATTATTCCTAATAAGAGAAAGAAATTGGAAATAAACATCCATTAAGAGGAAATGGTTAAATAAAAATGATATGCTCAACAATGAAATTTTATATAGCCATAGAAAATCTATATACGATGTCATGGAAAGATAGACATAATTGTTAAGTTTTTAAAAAATGGTTTATTTATTGATTTTTAAAAGTCATTCAATTATTAAAAAATTGAATGTAACCCCTAGACACTAGGACTACAATAGTGAAAAAAATTTCCTTCTCTCATTTTTTCCAATCTTCTGGTGGAAACACAGGAAATGAAATAAATTATAACAAACTACCATATATTAGGTCCTGAAGCATGTCAAGGGGAATAAAGGATGTGGGGCATGAGTGGACACTGACATGTTAAACACTATGGTCAGGGAAGGTGTCCCTGTGAAAGTGACTCGAGATTCCAACCTGGAGGATGTTGGCTAGGATGATGCCCTTCAAGAAGAAGGGGGCGGAAATAGGTGATCTTGCACCTGGTGTTTGAGAGACAGAGAGAGGGCTGCTGACACTGGAACCAAGTGAGTAAGGGAAGAGCAGCAGAAGACGAAGGCAGAGAAGAAGTCGTGGTGAGGTGAGGACAGACACATCGTAGGGACTCAGAGCTCTGGAGTTGGACTCTGGCTGTTACCCTGAGTGAGATGTGAAGCTCCTGATGGTTTTGAGCAGAGGTTGCAGGTTCTGCTTTATACTGTAACAGGATCTTTGGGTTGCTGCCTGAGAACTGACTGATGTTGGAAAGGAAGGCACTAATGAGCATTTAAGAGGCTACTACAATAATCCAGATAAGACACAATGGCCATTCATATTAGAATGGTGTTTGGGGATGAGTTTTGGACATATATCTTATGTAAAATCAACAAGATGTGCCAATGGACACGTTTGGGTATAGAACAGTTGAGAATGACTTAAAATATTTTTAATCTGAGCACAGAAGTGTTTGAATTTCAATAAATGAGAATGAAGAATATCTGTAAGAAGAAATTGCTGAGAAGTATAGAAGTCTTGTTTTTATGTAAAGTACATGTATATACTTATATAAGCGTGATAATTCTGGGGGAAATGCCTGAAATGATACACTTTACCTTGATTAAAGTAGTGAGATTGGACACCCTTCTGGGAGTGTAATCACAGAGGATGAGAATGAGTTTTTATTATTTTATTTTATTATTTTATTCCATATTGATAGCATTATTTACAACACACTTGTGTTTATTCATTCCTCTGCAACTGATAAAAGAACACTCCACCTGTGATGTTCCTGGGTGAATCAATTTCAGACAGGATCTGGAGTGCTCTCAGGTTTATGTGAATGTAGATCACAGGCATTTTCATGAGTCATGAAATACATGACTGTCATGATTTTCAGCCCGCTTCTTGATTGCAGAAATTGAGCAAAATGCTGCTGATAAAATACTTGTATTAGTCACTTCTACTGTATTTGAAAATGTGATGTATTCCTGATTCATCCCAAGGTGTTGCTTAGAACTGAGGGAGAAACCATAAGCCAAGGTTTAATTTACTAGTGAGCTACCCTCATAGGGCTAGGGCAATGTTAAAGGCTCAGGCAATTCTCTTCAGGCCGGTGGGTCGCACCCTGATAAAAATCTCAGTTGCAGATATCTGGCTATTGTCCACTTGGTGGTCACTGAAAGAACAGACCCTCCTAATAATGCTCAATGCACCCTGTCTGACTGCAATTAATAGATTCAGGGGTTCCCCACTGACTTGCTCTGTGACCCCAGACAGCCATCTGAACTTATTTTCTCTTTCATAATTCGGAAAGAAAATGAAAAAATGAATATCAGTCTCCTCCATGCCTCACAGATAAATTATGGGGATGTGAGAGGTACAGTAATCCCTTAATTAACAGATTACTTGAGAAAAAGCACTTTGATACATTCATTTGAAAAATATCAAACTTGAAAATTGCCTGTACATGAGAGCTGTCTGAGTCTGCATCCTGACAACAATGACTCAACTGTATAATTCTTGTTGCCCTTGTAAGGAGTAAATAAGGTTTCCTTTTGACATCAAAGTGGTATTTAAAGTAGGGCATGAAAGCAAAGTTCAGAAGCCATCAGAGTATAGAATCATGATGTAACGGGGAGTATGATTTATTTCTGTAACAGTCCAAGGGCTTCACTTTTGTTTTTTTCCTCCTTTAACTTGTGAAGATCACTTCTCTTTTCCCAAATGTCAAGGCTTTTCTATTACTCTACAAGGTATATCAGTACCAAGTCGTTTTCTTTTTTTGGATGACAGGTGTGAAGGGAAAATAAGATCAAACTTGGCAAAAATAGACTTCATTCCTGCTGGGATGTCAACAGGTGATGTACAAAAACCCGATGAGTATTTATAACAGAGTTCTAGATGCCTGTGCTTGAAAGTTTGCTGTTGAATAAAGGTAAAGTGGGAAGGGGCTTGGTAAGCAATAGCATAATATACATAGGTGACAAGTACCAAAATGGTATCTATCACAGTAGACTCCTACTAGGAGTCCCTCTCCCGGAAAACTCTCTCACTTACTGTTATCAAGAAGGGCCCCATCTCTCTTCTCATGCTCTGTGGTCCTCTTTTCTTTAACAAAACACCTTGTTTGAATTAAGAGTGAAGGAGAGAGATGGAGTATCTCAACTTCATGTGGCTTAGGTTATGGGCAAGGCAAAGAAAGAATTGAAGATGTTTGCATTAAGAAAGCCTCTCACTCCTTCTTCGAGAGCTAATGCAAAGGTTTGAATTAATGGCCCCTTTGGAAAACCGGTTGGCATTATCTGTTCTAGTGGACACTTGCTATATGGCCCAGATTTCTATTCTGGGCTGAAGGATTTATTTTCCCAGCAGCTGGAAGGGATGGTGGTAGAATTGTTTCAGCTTTTGGAACGCTCCAGGAATTGCTCTCCAGTGAAGATGACATTTCACACAAGGTAACTCCACCTTCTTGGGAGAAGCCTGCATCCAGTAACTGGTAAGAGGGGTTCATAATGGCTTAGCCTCACTGCCTCCGCTTATGGAAACTTTGAAGCATCATCACAACCCCAAGGATCTGTGATGTCACTGTAGCCTTATTTTACTTAACTCTTGCTTCCTTGAATCCATCTCCCATGAATGCTGACTCTGAAAACACTCTCAGTCAACTTCTAGCACGTAAGTCTCTGTTGCAGACTCTGTTTTCTGGGGAAACTAATGTGAGTCATCTGCTAAAGTTGGAGAGAAGTGTATTCATGATTCTGCAGTAATAATACAATTCTATTCTTTACTTTACATCAGGATATATAAACATTCACAATGGTATGATTTGTAAGATTCTCAACTGGTAAATCTAAATAAGTTTAAATATCCATCACTAGTAGAATGGATGAATAGATCCTGATAAAATCAGATAACCAAATACATACACAAATAATAAAAATAAATGAACTACAGATCTATATATCACACGTGGACGAATTACATATATCTGAGGGGAAGAAGCAAAACACTAAAGAATACATACAGTAAGATACATATTATGTATAGTACAGTAAAATACATATAGTTACATATGTTCAATTAACCTAGATAGTGTCATAAACTATGCCATTTTAGATGTGCACATAGGTTTAAAACTATAAAGAAAACGAATTGACTGACATACAATTCAGAATAGTATTATTTTTGGAGGAGGAGATCAATTAAGAATACACAGGGAATTTCTAGGGGGTGGAAGATTTCTACTCCTATACTGAAGTGGTCTTAACACAGATGCTTGCTTTCAAGTACCTCTGACTATTGGAAGACACTTTAAAAATAAGACTCCATGCCAGAAAGGACTATGCCATCCAGATTTCTCTGGATTGCACACAGCTATAAGGTGTCTGAAACTCATCTATCTTGGCAAGTGTATCCCTAAGAAAATCAGTGGGCCCTAAAACCTGCCTAACAATACACCACTCTGAAACTAAGTTTAGTCTTTAGTCTCTTAAAGAAGACAAAGCTCCAGGACTTACTATAAAGCTAACTTATGCAATCAATTTTAAGCCATGATGTTTTCTTCAAAACATTGGTTTGCAATTATCTTTTAACTAAGAATATTATAAATAATGTATGTACTACTTATGCCGAGGGGACGCCTCCCCTTGATGTGTGGCTGTCCAGCTTCTAATTGTGTCTCTCCCGGATAGAAAGTAGAAATATGCTCTTGCTGGCATATGTTGAATAGCTCAAGGTTAAAGAACACACATCTTGTCTGTCCTTCTTTGGTTGTACCTGCTGAGACCAAATGATGAGCAATGTTCCTCCCTAGCTGGACAAGGAAGACCTTGCAAGCTATTGAAAAGCAAGGTATCATGACCTTCTTTTTTTTCCATCAACAATCATCGACCTTGTTTAAACTTACGAGGGACCATGGCTTTAAATTACTTTGTATTCATTCGTTCATTGTCTATTTTTTTTTCATTCAACATGTATTTTTCAAATGCCTACTTTGTCTCAGATACTGCTTCTAGAACTAGGATTATATAGATGAGAACAAAGAAAATTGAAATTTCTGCCTCACATTGATACCCAAACCGGGTAAACATCCAACAAAAATGAGATCTACGAATTACAAGACAATATCCCTTATGAACATAGATGCAAAAATCCTCAACAAGATTCTAGCAAATCAGATTAAAAACACGTCTCAAAAATCATCCACCATGACCAAGTAGGCTTCATCCCCAGGATGCAGGGCTGGTTCAACATACACAAGACCATAAACATAATTAAATAATCAACAGATGAAAAAACAAGAACCACATGATTATCTCATTAGATACAGGAAAAGGTTTTGATAAAATTTAGCATCTCTTCTGATAAAAACCCTCAAATGCCTAAGTATAAAAAGAACATACCTCAAAATAGTAAGTGCCATCACGATAAACCCACAGCTAATATATTGCCAAATGTACAGAAACTGGAAACATTTCCCCAGAAAACTGGAATAAGACAAGGCTGCCCATTCTCACCCCTCTTGATCAACATTGTGTTGGAAGTTCTAACTCGGGCAATTAGACAAGAGAAGAAAATCAGGGGTATCCAAATAGGAAAAGAGAAAGTCAAATTATCCCTCTTTGCTGATAATATGATCCTGTACCTTGAAGTCCAAGAGAATCTGTCAAAAACTTGCTTGCACTGATAAAGGACTTTGGCAAAGTTTCAGGATACAAAATTAAAGTGCAAAAGACAGTTGCATTCCTATACACCAACAACAAGCAGGTAGAGACCCAAATTAAAAGCACAGTCCCATTCACAATAGCCACCAAAAAAATGCTCAGCATCTTCCTAACCAGAGAAGGGAAAGACCTTTACTGTGAGAACCACAAAACACTGCTAAAAGAAATCCAAGAAGGCACAAATGGAAAAATATTCCATGCTCATGGATAGGAAGATTCAGCATTGTTAAGATGTCCATCCCACCAAAGGCAATCTACAGAACCAATGCAATACCCATTAAGTTACCCAGCATCATTTTTCTCAGACCTGGAAGTGAGAATACAGAAATTAATATGGAAACATAAACAACCATGAATAGCCAAAACAATCCTTAGCAAAAGAAACAAAGCAGGAGGTATCACAGTTTCAGACATCAAACTTTACGATTAGGCTACAGTAATCAAAACATCCTGGTATTGGTACAAGAACAGACACATAGACCAATGGAACAGGATAGAGATTCTGGAAGCAAAGCCTCAATTCCTCAACCAACTCATCTTTGACAAAGCCTCCAACAACAACCACTGGGAGAGGAGAACCTGTTCAGTAAACGGTGTTTGGAAAACTGGCTGATCACATGCAGAAGATTGAAACAGGACCCCTACTTATCACCATACATAAAAATTAACTCTAAATGAATCAAAGACCTAACATAAAACCTCAAACTATAAGAATCTTAAAAAATGCAGGAGACACCCTTATGGAAATTGGAACTGGCAACCAATTCCTATTCAGAACGCTAAATGTCCATACCTTAAGAAATAAAATAGACAAGTGGGACCTCATCAGACTAGCGAGCTTCTGCAAAGCAAAAGAAACCATCAAGAGAGCAGGGAGACAGCCCACAGAATGGGAAAAAAATATTTGCCATCTGTATGTCTGACAAAGGCCTAACATCTAGGATCTACAAGGAACTCAAATGTGCCAAAAGAAAAAAAACAAACAGTCCCATTAAAAAGTGGGCAAAAGACACGAATAGACACTTCTCAAAAGAACAGATACAGGCAGCCAACAGACACATGAAAAAGTGCTCGTCTCACTCATCATCAGAGAAATGCAAATCAAAACCACACTGAGATACCACCTAACCCCTGTAAGAATGGCCACCATTAATAAAACAAAAAACAACAGATGCGGCAAGGACGTGGAGAGAAAGGAACGCTTCTACATTGCTGGTGGGAATGCAAACTTGTACAACCTCTTTAGAAAACAGTGTGGTGATTTCTGAAAGAACTAGAAATTGACCTTCCATATGACCCAGCAATTCCCCTATTGGGAATACAGTCAGAGGAGCTCAGATCATTCCACAAAAAAGATGCCTGCACACGTTGTTTGTTGCAACTCTATTCACAATAGCAAAAACATGGAACCAACCATGTTGCCCATCGAAGCTGGACTGGATAAAAAAAA
>CAUYQG010129809.1:0-15549 GCA_963574415.1 Tarsius wallacei
AAGTGAAAGAAGGAGATTACAAAATAACATGATCTCAAATTTCAATGAAATAAATATATTTGTGCATGCTCAAATGTTACTGCAAAGAAAAAGCCTAAAACATTTATGACAGAAGTCAGGGAAACACTTGGAAATGGACAAAAAGCATACACTAGAATCAGGCTGTGGGTGAAGCTCAGTTCTAGTTCTAGTTCACAGTTCTTCTAGCTGTGTGGATGTAGGAAATCATGTAACTTCTCTGTACCTCAGTTTCCTCAACTGGAAACTGGAGATCATCATAATAAATACCCACCAACCAAATGTGGCTGGTGAGGAAATACGTGTAACAAGCTCGACACCCAACACATAGTAGGCACTCAATAAATGCCAGTCATTGCTGTATACAGAGGTGCTCACGGGTGGTTTCCAGTTGTTCATTAGGGTTTTCTTTCATTTACCAAAGTTTGTACTATGCCTGTGTATGATTTTTGCACCTCTGAGAGAAGAAGAAGAAGAAGAAGAAAAAAAAGAAACTAAATGCTTAAGATAAATGGAATTCTTTAACAAAAACTGTAGACCTTCCTGCAAATCAAACTCTGGGGCTGGATTACTTCACCAGTAAAGACTTTCAAACACTTAAAGAAGAAATAACACAAACTCTTTCAGCAAAAAATGAAAGTGTTATCGTTTTCCTGTTTTAAAAAATCTGGTTCACAAACATGACAAGAAAATTATAAAAAAGGAAAATTGCATAGCAATATCTCTTGAACATAGATACTGAAGTTCTAAGCATAATATTAGCAAAGTAAATTTGGCATTTTATAAAAAGTATTATACATCAAAATCAAATAGTTTTATTCCAAAACAGAAGGATAGTTTATTATTAGAAAATTTATCGCAGTAATTTAATGTTATGAGAAAAATAAAAAAATTATGTCAATAGATGCAGTTAAAAATTTCACAAAATTCAGCCCTCATCATAACAAAAACTCTTAAAAAGCTAATAAAAGAAGGCAACTTTCTTCATTTAAGAAATTATAAAATACAGCAGACATAATCATGCAATATTAGAGGTCTTGCAATTGAGATTGAAAATGAATGAAGGCCACCTGCCTATCTTCACCTCCAATCAATATTATATTTAAGACTATTCCAGCAATAAGACACAAAAAGACACAAAAATAAGTAGAAACCATAAGGACTGAAAATATGAAATAAAGTAGTCATTATTTTACAGACAATTATTTTATAAGCTAATTTATTAAGGTCATTGAATACAAAGTCAACACAGAAAAATTACATTTTTACATACTTGTAATACATAGCAATTCTAAAATATAATACTTAAAAAAAGTAATAATATTTACAGGATAAATCTAATAAAATGGTACATAACTTTTATATAAAAATTTATGCAGCATAATTGAGAGGAAAATTTTAAGGTGCATAGAGATAAATAATTGAAAGGATATTTCAGTTTCATGGATTGGAATTCTATTATAATTCAACATTATAAAAATGTAATTACTCCTCCAAATTAACCTATAGATTTAGTGTAATGCCAATTAAAACACAACGGCATTACTGTGGATATAACAATCAATTCTGTAAAGTTAAAAAGTCAAGAAGAATCAAGGCAATCGAGTAAAATTAATAAAGCTAAAAGAATAACAACTATCATCTTTCAAAGCTTACTATATAGCTATAACAGGACTATGGTATTGGTGCAAGAGTAGGAAAACATGAATGGAAAGAATAGACTTAAGAAGCAGATCAACATAAATATTTATAAGTAATAACAAAGCTGATGGTGAAGTGCAGTGGAAAAATGATGACATTTTTCAATAAATGATGTTAGGTCAATTGTACATCTACAGAAGAAATATTTTTAGCCCAATTTCCAGTATGTACAAAAATTAATCCTGATGAATTGCAGATCTAAATGTTGGCAGCAAACCTTTAAAGCTTATAGTAGAAAATACAGGTGAATATGTTTGTGAGCAGTGGAGGCAAAGACTTCTTAAGCCAAAAAAAGTATTATCACAAAGGAAAAAAAAAAAGATTAATTGTAATATAGTCAAATTAAAAACTTCTGCTCATGAAATGTCATCACTAGCAGAATGAAAAGAGAACCCAGGGACTGGAAGGATATTTCTTCAAAATATATATTTCACACGAGTCACACAAATTATTAAAGAATTTCTTCACATCAACATCTGAGATGAATGCCCCAAGAGAAAAATAAAGCACCAGAGTCAAAAAAGACAATTCACTATATGTGATTGCAAAATGGTCAATACAATTATTCTCAACCTAATTTTCCATCAGAAAAATGCAAATTAAAGCCACAATGGTATATTGCCATATATCTGCCAGAATGGCTAAAGGAAAAGAAAAAAACAAAGTTTCAAATTAGAAATAAGGTAGAAAACCAAAATGCCCATGCATTGCTTGTGAGACTCTAAATTGGCTCAATCATTCTGGAAAACTCTGTAGCATTAATAATATCTAATAAAATGGATATATGCATAACCTAGGACTCAGTGTACACCTAAAATAAATATTTCAGTATATTCAACAAAATACAAATTTCAATTTATTCCTAGAAGCAATTTTTATAATATTTATGATTAATACCCAGAAAAAGTATGATGAAAAAATAAATTTTGGCATGTTAATACATTGGAATCTCTAACAGAATGATAATCTAGATATAGAAGTCAATCACACTCTAAAATTTAATTTTTACAAAGCATACAAAATCAACAAAAACAAATTTATGCTGTTAGAAATCAGCATAAGGGTTAGCCTTGAAGATGTAATGATTCTGAAAAAGAATGAAAAAAAATTACAGTGTGCCAGTAATTTTCTCTTTTGTGATCTAGATGCTGGTTATACAGAGGTGTTTAGTTTGTGAAAATTCATGGAGTAGGACACATGCAAAATTACACACACATACATACACTCCCTTCACACGTAAAGACATATACATACACATACATACACACATACAAACATATGTACTACATGTACACGCAGAAAAATGTATGTATGTATTCACTTTAATCAAATGTATCAATTTTCTGATTTTGATTGAAAGTATTAAAAATTAAAGATTCATTTTGGGAAAGTTGAAATCTTTATAACTTGAGACTTCCCATGTGGTAGCATTTATTTTTGCTCATTTAATTTAAGCACAGTTTCTGTGCAATGAAAGTGTTTATCTTTTTAAAAAACAGATATTGGTAATTTTTAAGGTTTATTTCTTATTAGTATATATTTAGATTTTTTTATGGCTAAGAAAGGTATTTTATTGATAAATTTTTAAGTTTCATTTTTACTTGTAAACGAAAAACATCTATTTCACTTGTCAATTCGATCTTTTTGGCTATACCTTGGGATATCGTGTGTATTCTAGAGAAGTAAATTCATCTCATAAAAAGGGTAGGGCTATTTTGCTTGTTTATATACCTATTTTTGCTATATTCATCATCATTGTTACTTTGCATAAATCGAATCTGCTTTCTGTAAAATGTCTCATGTCTTTTTGCTTCCTTTTGTCTTTTTTAAAAAATCGTTTTATTTTGAACTAATTAAAAATACATTCATTTATTTATTTAGAGAAGGGTCTCACTGTTACCCAGGCTGGAGTTCAGTGGCATGGTATCAGCTCACGGCAGTCTTAACCTCCTGGCCTCAAGTGATCCTCTCATCTCAGCATCCCCAGCAGCTGTCATCATGCCCAGCTAATTTTTTGTCTCTACAAGGTCTGCTAGAATGTCTACTTCAAGTTCTCACTATAATGTCCAGGCTGATCTTGCACTCCTGGACTCAAGCGATCCTCCTGTCTTGGCCTCCCAAAGGCCAAGGGATTACAGGCATGAGCCACTGCACCCAGGCTGTTTTATTTTTAAGGGAGAAATAATGTATACATTATGGAATGAATCATAAGGCTACTTAACATTTCTGTCACCTCACATTTTTATCACTTGTTTGTGATCAAAAACATTTAAAATTTACTTTTTAAAGAAACTTTGAGGTGTACTATACATTATTATTATATTATCATTATTTCTTGAGTTGGAGTCTCACTGTCGCCCAGACTGGAGTTCAGTGGCTGCTCCCGGCCACCGCAGCCTTGACCTGCTGGGCTCCGGCGATCCTTCCGCCTCAGCCTTCCAAGATGCTGGAACTAGAGGCGTGCGCTACCATGCCCGGCTAATTTTTTGATTTATTGTAGAGATGAGGTCTCTCCAAGTTGCCCAGACGTGTCTCGAACCTGCGGGCTCAGGCAATTCACTCACTTTAGCCTCCCCAAACAAGGGATTACGGGCTGAGCCACCGAGCCCGGTTTACAATATATTATTATTAACTATAGTCACCATGCTGTGCAATCGATCACTAGAATTTATTCCTTCTATCTAACTGAAACTTTGTACCCTTTGACATCTTCCCTTCCCTTACTTCCCTTCTCCCCCTACTACCATTCTCCCCCACAATGGCCTTTGGTAAACACTACTTTACTCTCTACTTCTAAGTGTTCAATTTTTTTAGGTTTCATGTATGAATGAGATCATATGGTATGTGTCATTCTGTGTCTGGCTTATTTCACCTAACATAATGTTCTCCAGATTCACCCATATTATTTCAAATAATGCAATTTCCTTCTTTTTAAAGAGTGAATAGTATTTATTGCGCATATAGACTACATTTTCTTTAACTGTTTATCTGTTGGTTGACACTTAGGTTGCTTCCATATTTTGGATATTATGAATAAAGCAACAATGAACATGGAAGTGCAGATGCCTCGTTGACACGCAGATTTCAATTTCTTTGGATTTATATCCCAAAGTGGGATTACTGGATTATACGGTAACTCTATTTTTAGTTTTTTGAAGACTGTACATTCTGTTTTCCAAAATAGCTGTATGAATTTATTTCCACCAATAGAGTACAAAATTCTCTTTTCTCCACATCTTTTCCAACTCTTGGTATCTAACCCCATGTGCAAGAATCAACTTAAAATGGATTAAAGACTTAAATGTAAGACCTGAAACTGTAAAACTACTTGAAGAAAAAAGGGAAAAGTTCCATGATGTGGGTCTGAGCAATGATTTCTTGGCTATGACCCCAAAAGCACAGGCAACAAAAACAAAGATGGACAAATGGAATTGCATCCAACTAAAAAGTTTCTGCACAACAAAGGATTGGAAGATATTTGTAAATCCCACATCTGATAAGGAGCTAATATCCAAAATATATAAGCAACTCAAAGTACTCATTAAGAAGAAAACAAATAAACCTCTTAAAAATGAATAGATATTTCTCAAAATAAATGAGTAGCTATTTCTTAAATAGCCAGCAGAAAAAAATGCTCTATATGACTTATCACGAGGGAAATACAATTTAAACCACAATGAGATATTACTTTCACACTTTTAAATCTTGTGTTTCTTAAGTCCTAGACTTCCCATAATTTGAATTTAGTTTGAAAGACTTGATTGGACTCAATTTTAAATTTTTTTGGCATAAAAACTTCATAGATAATGCTGTACTTTCCATTGCATCACATTAATATGTTTTTTTTTTTTGGTCTGACCGGTTGGCGAGCTGTGCCCCCAAGGGATGCTGCAATTCCCGGAGTTGCACTGCCAGTTCGGGATTCACATGGTGGCTGGGGACGCGATGGCCTTCAGACAGGAGAACAAGGTGGCGCCTGAGAGCTCCCAGAGAGTGTTGCAGTTCTCTTAGTTTGGGGATCGGTGAGTCCAACCCCAAGAAGTGTTCACAACTCTGCTGGCTTGGCAAGCCAGGCCCTGAGAGCCCCGGGCGGCTTCATCAGGTCAGTTTCTACTGCTGCCCCAGTTTTGTCAACTCCACCAGTCCCCATCAGCTCCGTTTGCTTCCTCAGTTTCGTGGGCTCCGTCAGCTCTTCTGGATTCGTCTCGTCAGCTTCAGGGTTCCATCGCTCCATCAGCTCCTTCACCTGGCAGGCCAGCCACCAGCGAGTGCAGCTCTCCTAGTCTGTTGGTTTTCAGCAGCTCTTTCTAGTCTGGGTTCTTTTTTGCGACCAGGAAGAATGAGAAACTGGACACCAAACAGCGGGTAAGTAGAAATTTTATTAGATGATAGCAAAACTCCCAGTAACAGGAGGGGTCTGGAGAGGGTTGGGGCTGCAGGCGGGGTTTTATGTAGTCCCAAGAGCCTGCTGATTGGTTAACAATAATACCAACCAGAGGGAGGTACCATGGTGTGGGATAGTAAATGCACCAATTGGGCGGGGATTGGAAAAGGCCAAACAGGGAGAAGAAGGGCTGGAAAGAAGTCCACAGACCTGGATGTGGGTGTGTTCTCTCCACTCTCTGGCGCTTGCAGGAAGTTTTATTTACCAGGAACCTGCCCTAACAGTCTGCCTGTGGGGTATCTTGCTTTCTCCTCTCTCTCCATTTAGTAGTAAATAACATCTGTTTTCCAAATTTTGGAAATTATTAACATTGATTGGCAGTTGCGGGTTGTGATTATCTAATTTCTTTGTCCTAAATTTGACTGTAATATGTATTTTATTAAGGGCTGCATGATGAATTTCGAATCCAGTCATTCTTTTTTTCAATTATTGCTTTTAATTTCTTAGTAGTTAAGAACTTTGCATCATCAACTTAGACTATTTGGTTACTTTGAAATACAGCTACTATGGGGAAGGAAAGATAAATAATTAAAGCTTCTACATTGTCGTTTTTCAGACATTATGGAGCCTTAATTACTTTCAGTTGGGTATAATGAATTGTCATTGTTTTCTTATTTTTGACTATAACTTTGAACAAATGTTAGTTTATGTATTTTATGAACTTGCAGTCATTGTTGTCTTTGCTATCCAAACTGATAAAGCTTTAGGGAATGAAAGCATCATTATGTTAGATCCTGTGTTTTTAAAACAAGATCTTAGCGTTTATTTACTCCTTTTTGTTCTGACATAAGGTGATCCAGGCTCATCATTTATATTTTTTGTTTCAGAAAAATCTGAATCTACTTTAATTAGTTAACTCTAGTCATTCTTTCAGATTAAAAAATATTAATACTGGCTAAGCTTGGTGGATGTAAAATAATGAAACCAGTAATATTTCAGTGAACATTAAAGGATAAATTAAGTAGAAAAGAGATATAGGAAACATTCTAAGAAACATTAAAATACATTGAGTTTTTGGATGCAAGTGTGTGGGTGTTGTTTTTTTTTTTTTTTTGAGTTGGAGTCTTACTCCGTCGCCCAGACTGGAGTGCAGTGGCAATCCAAGGTCTCCCAAAGCTCTGGGATTACAGGCTGAGCCACTGAGCCCAGCCTCATGTGTGGGTGTTTTAAGTACAGGAAAGAGCTTTGGGGAAAATGCCTTTCTAATCAACCAATTGATAATAGTCCATTCTTTACTCAAAATAGTTATAAAGTTAAAATGTTCAAAGAAAATAGAAGTGAGAGGCCTTTACTCTGACAATAATATTTTATATTTTCACTTGCAGATATTGTTGATAAAATTTTAAAGATATATAGTTTTCCAGATTTTGTAGAACTGATTATATAGTTTTTTAAATAAACTTAAAAGATTATTATTAAAACCCCAAGAACCAAAATTACTAATAATTACTTTTCATTAGTGGTTTGCCCCCAGTTTTTAGGGACAGGTATATATAAGTTGATCTATTAATATAACAAAACAGTATGTGTAAGCTTTTAAATATAGCAGAAGCAATGCATTACTATAAATATATTGTGTGCTCAGTTTTAGAATCAATTTGTCACTTGACTCATACCATATAAAAATGCTATTAAATGTATTTTTTTAAATGACATTTCAGGAACTGGGAAATTTGAGGTAAAAAGCATACATAGAGAGTAACAAATACCTGTGAACCTGGAAAATCATAGCTAATGGAAGGCCACAGTTCACGGGCATGCCCAAAACTAATGTTGGCCTTTATTTTATTTTTTTGAGTCAGGGTCTTACACAGTAATCCAGGCCGGAGTGCAGTGACAGGATCACAGCTCACTATAGACTTGACCTCCTGGGCACAGGTGATTCTTCTGTCTCAGCTTCCTGAATAACCCTACCAGGCTAATTTTTTGGATTTTTTTTTGCAGACAAGGAGGTCTCTTTATGTTGCCCTGGTTGGTTTCAAACTCCTGGGCTCAAGCAATTCTCCCACCTTGATCTCCCAAAGTGCTGGGATTACAGGCATGAGCCACTGCACCTGGCCTAATGTATGCCTTTGGAAGAAACTTTGAGTGCCTGGATAACTTTTAGAATGTTTTTCATTACTTTTAGTATGTAAGAAACCTATTTTCTGAAAGCAATCAGTTCCTAGCAGAGAAACAGAATGAGCCAAAGGCAAACCTATAAGAGCAAAAGCAAGAGAACCTAGCTTTGCTACCAGGATTTAGAAAGGAACAAGACAGTTTTGCTTTAGGAGTGATGAGAGAAGCAATCTGAAACTGTAAAAAGACGCTTTTAAAAAGATTTTAAATGGTGTAGTTGACATAGCGATGATTTTAACTGTTTTTACTGCACATTTTTAAGAAGAATTTTAAAGTATCAGAGCTTGGGAAGCTCTTTAGGTATGCAAATCAATGTGGTTGATATGTATATATAAAATGTATAATATTCTCTGCTTTTGTTGCTAGTAACTGGTACCTATGTCTGGGATTAACTAGGGCACAGAGCTGCTCATTTAATTAAATCATTCTTTAAAAATGTTTTGACAGTTGTGACAACCAGTGGAACAAATGATTTTGACTTTGATGCTTTAAAAGGGCTATATTCAAATCCATTCAACAGTTCAAACCTTTCTATTGATGCGTCTTTCTTTATTTTTAAAGAGAAAGTTTATTTCTACAGACAATTTAAAGAAAACGTAAGAAGTGGAAAAATGCTATTTTCAAATCAGCCAACCAAATAGTGTATGTATTTATATTTACTATAATTTATCAAGCAATCTGGATATATTTAGCATGTTAGTTAAAAATATAGGCCAACATCTATACACATTTTAACAGTTAACTGTTTTTATCATATGTATAAGAATTGTGGATTTACCCCCATTCTTAAAAAGAAAAAGTATGTAAATCATGCCAGGCAGAATATAGATATCTCTCTTTTTCCTTTTTAATTTTTGTGTTCATTATTTTTTAATCACATGATGTTATCTGAAATGACCATTTTTCAAGATTTATGGTAACTACTAAAACTCAGGTATGAATTGCTCTCCTAAGTGTTCATAAAATTTATTTTAGTTCTTCATGACTCTTGTCTGACACAGAGTGTGGTAGCACATGTGATACTGACACTGGTGGAAACTATCTGTGTGGAAATATTGAATGTCATGTGATTACCATGGGCTTTCTTCTAACAATCTCTCTGAGGACTGGTCATGCACATCAGTAAGTATCTCCTGGCCTCAAAGAACAGTTGAGTTAAAGACCCAGCAGAGACAACACATCCTAGCTGTGTTCCTGACCAAGTTTGTCCTCCAGCTGTTGAGATCCCAAGGCATAGACACAGGTATGATCAGCCAGAGTGGGTGACCCGTGCTTCCACTCTCATATTATTGAGGAAAAAGGAGTAAGGTGGAATTTGGTATAGGGAAGCTATGTAGAAAGTTGGGGGGGGGCGGGGAGTGAATTTTTGCAGAAAAAATTAACTTTAGGATTCATGTTAATTAATATTGAATGTTAACTTTATTCTGGAAGTAAAGACAGAAATGGATCAGAATAAGAGTATGTCAAAAATATTTACCGTGCAGATTATATGATTTTTTAAATTATCAGAGAATTCTGGGAATTTTTTTTTTTGACATTACAAATCTGGGTTTCTTCTTCTTTTTTTTTTCTCACCATGCTGGTTGCTACCTAACTGAGTAGCAGTGAATTAACCAAAGTCCCAGTTTCTTACCCTGAAATTAAGTGTAATAGGAAAAGTTTGAATGGTTTGTTAATATGATTATTTCTCAATAAAAACTCAATTTCATATTTAAACATTTGTTTTCTTGTTATTTGCATATACATATATTCATAAAAAAACTAAACAAAAACTAGCTAGCTAAGAAAATATATGACCTTAAAATAAGATACATCTTATAATTTGGCACTGTGTTAGAGAGAGTGTTTTTTTAAAAACAAATGGTAGAATATGTATACATTTTATGATTATTTAGTGATTGTTCTAGTCAAATTCCCTCAAATTACAATGTAATTAAATGGTGAAATGTTAAGATTTTAAATAATCAAACAATCAGATCTACCGATGAAGAACAATATTTTGGTTCTGTCTACAGAGTTACCAAAAATATTGTTTTGACAAAAATGCTTTCTCCTCTTAAAAATCACTTAATATTTCAGATTTTCATAGTAATTTATTTTGCATTAGTCATTCAAGAATGCACCTAAACATTTTAAAATTATTTATATTTTGTCTATGCGATTCCCTGATGAAATATCTTTTATTCATTTCTTTAAGCAATTATTGTATATATTAGAAATTAATACACATCTGTAGCATAACATTTAGAATATAGTGGAATGTAATTCACTTAAAAAGCTTTGCAGAATTCTGAAAATGTGCCATGTACTGTGCTAAGTGATGGAGAGAATTGAAAAGCAAATAAGCCCTTAAGTATCTATTTGGAAAGACATACGTCAAATAAAATAAAACAGATAGTGTATGTATCTACTTAAACAAAAGCTGTGGAAATAAAGTTTAAGAAGAAATATAAAATTCTCCCATAATTCTGCAATTTATAGGTCACCAACTTTTGTGCTAACTAACATTGTGCTTCTTTTTATTTTCTTCTATGAATTTATTTTCTATTTTAATATAAATGGTATTTATGCCTTACTAAACTGGTATTGCATTGTTTTATATTCTAAACATGTTATGATAAACAGGAATATTTTCCTGCTGTAAATAAGATTTTAATTATGAATTTTATAGGATGCATAGTATTTCATTCTGCGAATAAAACCTAATTCATGAAAATATTTATTGTTGAAATTGTGCTGTTTTAAAAAATGCTATATTTTTAGCACATGAATTTTGTCTTGATTCTGTTTTAGTATAAAAAACATATAACTGTAAAGCAGTTATAGTTCAAAGAATATGAATATTGTCATAATGCTCTCCAGAATCATTGAAAACCAAAGTTAAACAATTCTATTATGTCGATAATTTTTGTTATTAATCATTATCAAATTTGTGAAATGTGATAGGAAATATTTTTATTTTGAATGTTTGTAGTTCTTTTTATTACAAATCTGATAAAATTATGTGTGGGATTATAAATTGTCTCTTAATTTCTTCTTCTGTAAGTTGTCTGTTTATTCACTTTACCTAATTTTCCTCTATGGCTTATTTTCTTTTTTCATTTTTATTTTCAAAGAACATTGAATGGTTTTAGAACACGTTTATAACACTAATTAAAAATAGCTTATGATACATGTATATAAAAAGATATCTACTACATAGTGTAACAATTTATATACAAGAAAAATGTTTTGAAAAATTTCAAAGTCATTTTTCTTTTGTTATAGAATTACAAGGTATATATAACATTTTCAAAATTTATGAAATTCATAGGATAATTGTATACTGTGGAAAAGATTCAGTGCCATTATATAACTCACTACTGGTTATTTTTGTCTAATATCTTTTTTGTGGTTGTCATTTAACATGGTTCTGTTCAATAATGTCCTTGAAGTTTCCTCTCATTGGGAGAGTTTTCTTATCTTTTTAGACTCTGTAATGTTTGCTATTCATGACAATTTAAAAAGAGAATCACAATAGTAATCCATTTTAGATTTTGGGTTTAAACATCTTAATTCTTTTCCCTACTCTTCCACATAAACAGTAGTTGCTAGGTATGATAATATAATTTATTCAAATATCTAGTTATTATTGACTGGAGAATGATAGACAATTTCTGACAGTTTTTGTCTTAATTTAGTATGTTAGAGGTAAAATATTTTCTGATAAAGTATCTGAGACAGATTGAAAATTAGTTAAGATTTATTAATACAGTATAAGCATAATAGAAATATAACTTCACTTTTTATTTTTTAAACTCCAGATTTTTTTCCTGTCATTAAGTTAAAGATGGGTTACATCACAATTAAGATGCAAGTTCATATTTAGAGAAAGAGTATCTTTTTCCCTAGCACTATTAGTCAACTCAGGAAAGGAAATCTTTTTATTGATTCAGGATTCTAATGCTCTATAAAATATATACATATATGCATGTATATTTGTGTCTATGTATATTTTTAATTGGTTAGTATAATTTGGATAAAAGCATCATTTCATAAACTTGAGCTAAAATAAATAATAAACACAAAGTCCAGAGATAGGACTGGCTGTGAACATGGTGCAGTAAGATTTTTGGGGAGGGGCGGGATTGGCAGTATTGGGAATCTGTTGGTGGAAAGGGGAGGCACACCTCATCAACAAGGGTACCTGCATAATGAACATCTGTATACCTAATCCTGAATTGTAACCCACATCTTTAAAATTAAAAAAAAAAAAAAAATTTTCAGGAACTTAAAGTCTACCCATGATTGTGATATGGCTGTCACAATTCCTGATATCATAGCCTGCACAGAATACACAGAGAAGAAAGAAGACCATCCAATCTTTTGTCTATTTTTTTTTAAATGTAAGAAGCTATTTTGTAGTCTGCTGCAGACTTCCTCTATGTTTCATTGGTAAGAACTTTGTCTCATTCTAATTCCTAATCATTGACAAAGTGAATTTTAAGATCATGATTGACCTTGGTTAAATATCTGAAAGAGAGTGGAATGGATGTTAGAGAATCAATAAGTATAGGATCTACACTAACTTAAAACTATTTAGGTATAAGAGAAGATTATACTTTTTTTAGATAGTTAATTGAAGTTTCCAGATCTATTAATTGAAAGATCCTTCTTTCTGTAGCTTCTAATTTAATGAAAATTTTGACTCCTTTTTAGAACTACATGATTATTTAATTAATCACAGAATATAGTTATAGACATAGTACATATTATGTAACACATACTAATTACATAACATAGTTAAAACATTGCAAAAGTTGGATCAAATAATAAAAATACAGTTTTGTACAGTGTGAAATGTTTTACACACTGAAAGTCCACTTTACTCATCCCCACTTATAGTCATTTTGGTTTTGTTTTAGTATAATATTTTAGACTCAAAAATTTTACTTGAGATGGTTTATTCTAATCTCCCATTATTTAAATGAAGAAATTGAAAAAAATCATTTTTAAAGGCCATCCAATTAATTTGTGACCTAATGAAAATTAGAATTTTATCTCCTAGATTCAAAGTCAAGGTTCTTTCAGAAAATCTTGAGCTTACTTTATTTTATTCAATGTCGACTATCAAATGATTATGACTTTTAGATTGTTCACACCTTCCTAAAAGAGCTAGGTTTTACTAACCACCTTAAGTTTTGGAGTAGACTTATCATCACATTTTTAAACTATGCACTAATGGATTGTTAGAGAGAATGTATTTATCTCTTACTTTAGCACTATTAGCCAACTCAGAAAAGGAAATCTTTTTGACTCAGAATATTTTCCTTCTTTTTATTTATTTATGATTTCCTGAGGGAGAGAGCTTATTTTTGTAGACGTACTATTTATGTGAAGTATAAGTGTAAGTGTTACAGCCTGACTGGGTTCTTATGCCCACTTAACAGAAAAGCCAATACACTGACAGCAGCCATTGACATAGAGAAAAAGTTTAAATTTTCTTCCCAGAGAATTCAAATGCTAGGGGTTTTAAAGCTACTTGTAGGGTGAGGATCTAGAAAATTAGGACTGCTGATTGGTTAGGGAAATGAATTACAGAGGTGTTGAGATTGTCTTCATGCACCAAGTCAGTTTCTGGGTGGCGTTCATGGGTCACAGATTTTGTATGTGTCAGGAGATGTACCAAAATACAGAGTGTGAAAAAACATCTCAAATCCAAGACTTTGGTTTATGCTATCTATAGGAACAATTGGGAGAGTTAAAAATCTCATGAACCATGGATATGAGAGGGAGAATCCCTAGTGATCAAAGCTGCTTATGCCATTCAGCCAATTAAACTTCAGGATGCCATCAAGGTTATCTCATGTCCTATTTTTTAAGAGAAAATATGTTTATCAATCTGGCAAGCAACTTCCTCCATACCCAGGTCAGAACATGAAGATAATCGATTGTTTTCCATTGAAATGCCTGTGCAAACCATCATGCAAGTAAGAAAGCAAACTTAGAGATAACAGATTTGTTAATTTCTGACCATAACTGTAGCTTTGTAGGGTTTTCTATAGTTTTTACCTCATGGCCCTAAAGAAATTTTATGTAGGTGGTTTCATAATTGTAGATGAACAATTATATATATAATTCTTATATAAGATTTATTATATAATTGTATAAAATCATTACTTATTTTATTAAATATTTTCTTTGTGGTTCAATTTTCTTCATCTATAATTTGAAACAAAAAATCACTGTTCAGGGTTGTTGTTAGAATTACAAGCAATGCCTAAATCAGTTAAAGTCAATTCCTTAAGTCCTTTTTCCTTAAATCCCATGATTTCTTCATTTTTCTTACACTGTAAGACTGAATGCATGAGGTCCAGTGACCATAAGGTTAAAGAAATAAGGTAAACAAATGATGGAGTCTGGTATAAGACAATCTATCAGATTGGAAAGTTTGTTGAATTAGACTGTATGTCCTTGCTAAAGGAAATGACTCAACCAAGTTTCATACTATGGTTATCTTTGGGCCTAATATAGGCAAAAACTGATAAGATGCAATTTTTCAAGACAAAGTATAAAACTGGACATTTCTGTGTAAAATATATCAATTCCTAAATTTTGGACACCAATTTAAATTGCTTTAAAAATGGTTTAAAATCTTATTGTAATATGTCCAAGCTGTCAAAAAATTATTTAGCCATGTAGGATCTCTGTTCTAAAATGTCACAAAGATAAATCTAAAAAAATCATTTTTTCTGATATTCCTAGATATATGGTTATTTTAATTCACTTTTTCCAGACCCTCATGCTCACTACTTAGCATTCTCCATACTTTTTAACAAATGTTCCCATTTTATCTAAAGTAATTATGTCACTTGAAACATTGCTAGGGATTCTTTTTGTGTTCTCTGACTGTAGCCCTCAAAAATGAATGAGGAGAAAGTGACGTACTCGGAGTTTAAGTTTCCCTTTTCTAAACAGAAAGATAAAAGACATTCAGCGCGCAAAAAGAAAGGTAAAGTGTTTTCTGTTTGTCTTCTTGCTTTTGAAAATATAATGTCAAGTAAAAAAATGAAATCACAATAATTGTGTTTATATACATATATTTTATATCTAGTTCTTTATATATTGAGAGGTATTTTTATGTGTAATATTTAATGAAACTTGTGATCAAAGTAAAAATCATTTTAATCTCAAAATCTAGAATAAGTATGCATTTGCTTTAATTTTGGGGGCCGTGTCATGCTCACTATATATTCTGCCTTTTGATTTTGTACAGAATTTCCATGGCA
>CAUYQG010129810.1:0-39113 GCA_963574415.1 Tarsius wallacei
AGCGCGCGCCTGTAGTTCCAGCTACTTGGAAGGCTGAGGCGGAAGGATCGCCGGAGCCCAGCAGGTCGAGGCTGCGGTGGCCAGGAGCGGCCACTGCACTCCAGTCTGGGTGACAGAGTGAGACTCCAACTCAAAAAAAAAATAAATAAATAAAAGCAATGAACAATAGCAAACATTTTCTCTATATTCACAGCCTAGATATGAAAATGAAACTAATGTGATATTGTTAATAATCAACACTCGGGTTCCCAATAATAGTTCACAGGTTATGTTGAAAAGAAAATCAAATAAGCTTTTGGGGGATTCTAGGAACATTAAGCCTTGAAATTACTTACTTATTCCCAATTAAAGAACAAGTTTTAGGTGAGACATGATGATATAGTATTTTTTTAAAGATATTTTATTTAAATGCATGTTTATTTGCACAAGACACAGGCTTCTAGGTGCAGGAGTATAGTATGTGCATTACAAGTATTATGGCTATCGTTCACACAAATTAGATGTGAATGGCAACCCTTTGGGGTAGTGCAGGGGTATGGCCCTGCTTAGACATGTTAGTTTGAAAACCTTTGAGGGATGTAACATACTGACAAAGATAATTTCCTTAAGTTGGTAGGTCCCATTAATGCACTCATAAAATTCACTATTAGTGAACCGGAAGCTGAACTTATCAGTTTTATTATAGCCAACTTAAACTAGGTGGTTTGTTATGACCTATAACCCAGATAACAAGTTGCCTATTTTCAGACCTGAAATCAACTTGATTACAGGGATGAATAAAAACCTGCCCCTGTGCTGTAAAGTTTTATAACTCTTATCTATCCAGAGCTACTATTAATAAAATTTTTTTTCGGTTTCAGTAAGTGAACAAAGGCTTGCATAAGTCTTATGGAAGAATGGGATTTCCCATGTTGTTTTGAGTTTGCCACCAAGTGCAGGCAAAGTTTATAAACTTGATTCCAAGCACCCAGTTTCCTTTCCATTAGGCTTCAAGGCTTTAGGAGTAGTTATTGATTCTGACTAAATCCATTTATGTTTGAGACAAGCATATCTTTTTAGATTCCTAAGTAAGCAGATAGCCATATCAGTAATACAACAGTTACATCCAATATTTCGGTTCAAGATGAATAAACATTTTCTTTGAGGAATATGTTCCAGTTTTGTCTGTTTGTTTGTTCATTTTGTTTTTATTTTTGAAGGAGGGTGACTACACACAGATGTGGCATCATACCTATTAATTTCAACCATACCAGGCTCCGTGGCTCAGCCTGTAATCCCACGCTTTGGGAGGCTGAGGTGAGTGGATTGCCTGAGCCCGCGGGTTCGAGACCCGCCTGGGCAACTTAGCGAGAACTCATCTCTACAATAAATAAAAAAATTTTGCTGGGCGTGGTAGCGTGCACCTGTAGTTTCAGCTACTTGGAAGGCTGAAGCGGAAGGATTGCCGGAGCCCAGCAGGTCGAGGCTGCGGTGGCTGGGAGCGGCCACTGCACTCCAGTCTGGGCGACAGAGTGAGACTCCAACTCAAAAAAAAAAAAAAAAATTCAACCATGTCTTTATCATCGTCATCATCAGTACTGTTGCTATCATAGGCATTTGTTCCTTCATTGACTAATAATTCATGTTGTATATTTAGGATGTGTGAGGGTGTGTACTTTATTAGGTATAAGAAATGGCCCCTACCCTGAGTATATATTAGAACACCTTTAATCTCCTTGTGTTTCCTGTTTGCTTTCTAACTTTTTCAATTATGACTGCATTTTTGCAGAATGTTCTTTTGAAGAGAATAATTCTGAACGAAATAAACTCTTTAAAAATGTTGAAGAAGCAGTTTAAACAAAAAGTATTCAGTCAATCAATAAGCATTTATTGTGTCCACTATATGGGAGGCATGGGATTGGATAACATGGACATGATAGAAACACAGACGGATTCCTTATTCCCTTGGAGTATAAATGGAAAAGATCTTCTCTGTCTACAGAGTAGGAGATTAAAAGTGGAATAGAATATACTTTAGTGTTATAAAAATCAAATCACTGGTAATACTGGCTTTATATCTATTCAGCAGTGAAAGAAAACCAAATCCAAAATAATAATAAAAATAGCAAGAACAGAAAGAGCAGGCCCAAGAACATCAGTTGACTTTGTCTTGTTACTAAATATTAACTGTTTGCTGTTTATTTTTCAGGGTGGGTAACTGAGAAATTGATTTATGTGCAATTACTAATCAGAAATACTTCCCAAAGTTGACAAGGTTCACCTTGTCACTTGGACAGTAGAGGCCTCTTTGCCCTTGGAGTAGCACAGGGAGAACAATGTTTAGAGAAGGAACTTGAGCTTTAGGGTGTGACTATTTGAAATCGTAAATCATTCTCTGCTGTGCCCTTTGAGAAAAATAATTCTTTCTGAATCTTAGGGACTGGAGTGTGTCCCCATCCATGATATGCTGGATATTGTGTGCTCGCCGACATAGTTTTCCAAGCACTTTCCTTTAGTGGCTAAGGAAGCATACTCTCTAGTTTGAATCACAGATCCACAACTTCTGAACTGTGTGATAACACCGGGCAAGTTTTTCAAATTCCTCAAGTTTCAGTTTCCTCACCAGTAGAATGACAACGGTTAACAGTGCATGGATTCAGTGAGGCAGCAGGGAGCATATGGAGGGATAATTACTCAAGAAGCAGCTATTATTATAACTATCACATATTATATATATATAAAACTATCATAATATCATTAACATAACTCAGCTTTTTTATCTTTTTCTTTCTTTCTTTCTTTTTTTTTTTTTCTGAGACAGGGTCTCACTCTGTCACCCAGGCTGGAGTGCAGTGACACAATCACAGCTCGCTCACTGCAGTCTTAAACTACTGGGCTCAAGATATCCTCCTGCCTCAGCCTTTCAAGTAGCTGGTACTACAAGCGCCTGCCACCGTGCTCTGCTAATTTTTTACCTTTTGTAGAGATGGAGTCTCGCTTTGTTGCCCAGGCTGTTCTCAACCTCCTGGCCTCAAGTAATCCTCTTGCCTCAGCCTCTCATGTGCTGGGATTACAGGTGTGAGCCACTGAGCCCAGCTCACT
Organism: Tarsius wallacei; assembly: GCA_963574415.1. Lineage (NCBI taxonomy): Eukaryota > Metazoa > Chordata > Mammalia > Primates > Tarsiidae > Tarsius > Tarsius wallacei. The sequence goes on from CAUYQG010129810.1 coordinate 3,082, forward strand.
TAACCTGAAAATCAGGATTTGCTAAATGTTTGTGTGGTGAGAATGCTTTAATTCCTTGATTTTCAATTGTGTGCCATATCAAATGATTTTCCAAACAGGAATTATTTTTAATGATAAAAAAATGTGCTGCCAATATGATCTCCCAACTGCATTTTTACTTAGATTATGAAACATATTTTAAAACCAAGTAGAATATAATATATTTTAACTTTGACTCACATTATATTCATGTTTTTATAAGATCACATTCCAAATCATAAAGCATTATTTAGCACCGAAACATTATGCGGTTTTCAAGATTCCAGCCAATTTTCTTTTCAAGGTCATGTAATCATAAAAGCCAAAAGAGCTGGCAGGGAGAGGAGAGCTTGGATGGAGAAGATGAAAGAAAAAGAAAAAGAAAAGTAAAAGAAAAACATGAACTATTGCTAGAAATCAAGGAAAAGAGTGAGCTACTTTTGAGAACTGATAAATTAAATGTTCAGTGTTTTTAAAAAGAAAAATATGAATTATTAGCTTATTCTGGGAAATAATGGCAATAAGTTTTGGATACCAAAGGTGTTATGCAACCTTGGTTTCTATAAGAAGGACTTCTCAAGTTCAAGTACTTTCCACTATTGTTCAAAGCAGTTGTGTTTGACAGGAGAAGCATTCTCATGTCACAATCGGTGGCTTATAGAATTTAACAAAGAGTTAGGAAACAATTTTTTTTGCATATACTATCTTCATAATGCTGAATGTGAATAACCTTTAGGCTTTCACATCCTAGTTTATATAGAAAGTGTGTTATTACTGAATCATTATGTATAACTTCCAGAGCTCTTAATTTTTAGAGTCCTTACAAATAGTGGTATTAATGCCATTTATAAAATTTTCTTTTGTTTGCAAAACACTCAGGCTCACGAAATTATCAGTGTGAAAAAAATACAGTTGATCATTATTTGAGAATTCACCTACTGATTATAACTTATTTGTAATGCCAGAATCAATGCTCACAGTATGTTCAGACATTCAGAGACATGCAGATGGTGACAAATTTGAGTCACTGCACAGGCACACTCCAAGCTGAAGCTGAAAAAGGTGATGCTCTGCCTTCTTGTTTCTGTTCTCACACTGTAAATTTATTTACGGTCACATTCTTCACAACTTTGTGCTTTTTGTTGATGATTGAACTGTTTAAAATGGCCCCAATGGTAGTGCTGAAGTGCTAAGCACAGGAAATCTGTGATTTGCCTTGCAGAGAAAATACAGAAAAAACAGAGATAAACTTTTTTGGGGCATGGTTTATAATGCTTTTGAGCATGAGTTCAGTGTTAACGAGTCAACAGTATATATTAAATAATGTGTCTTTTGGCAGAAACACACATAAAACAAGATTATGTATTTATCAGTTGGTGAAAATGTTGTGACCAGAGTCTCACAGGAACCTAACCCTGTATTTCCCCTAGGAGCATTGATTTAGCTAATTCTGCCTTTACGTTTACTTTATAGAAGTCAACCACTGAAAAAAAAAAAAAAAAAAAAAACAAGAGTTGACTTTAGCTTGTTTTGTGACTTTTGTTGTTGAATGGGATTCAGTCTATTTGTTAAGTTCATGCCCTTCCTATTAATTTAAAAAGATAATTTGCACAGGTATGAACAGTTACTTTTTTAGTGTATAAAATAACTGCCCTTATGTGAAGAGTTGTGTTAAAGCAGTAGTTATGGATTTGAAGACAATGATAATTTTTACTGTAATCAGTCAGTAAGTGCAAAACTTTCTAAGAAATTTGGAAGAAGCCCAGTTCCTGTCTCATTAATTTAATAAGTCAATGAATTACCAGTTGGATTGTAATCATTTAAAAAAGATCATTAAACATATGACTCAATGTAAATAGTCACATACCTTCCTTAGAATAAACAAGTTATTAACACACTGAATTATTCCTACTACCATCTATAATATTCCTACTTGTTATCTATTCGCATATGAGGAGAAAGCTCTTGACCCAGACCCTTTACTTCAGAAACTAAAAATGAATTACATCAATATAGAAAACATTGATGTTAAAAATTACACAAATGGCTCTGGAAGTAATGACAAACATATCACAAATAGGCTGTATAAAATCTAGAGAGAAAGCAGCTTATTCCTCTGATCACTGGTCATAGGAAACCCTCTTGACAGAATATTTAATTGAGTTTCTTGAAAGCATTCCACTCTCACTAGCTGTTACCAATGCTACTGTAAAGCACAAAAGTTTGAGACATTCTTACCCTCGAGGAAGAGAAAACTCAACTTGACAAAATAGCCCCCTTGACTTCAGTTGAATTTGCTGTGAGTGGTGTATCCAGCTCATTAACTATTTGATCAATCACCAGTCAATATTCTTATTAATGTGAAAACAATCTGAACATGAGGTCCAGGAATAATCATTTCTATTAGCTTTGAAGCCATATTTGCTGCAATTTAATTTTATAATATTGAACACTAGAAATGGTAGGTTTTAGAGACATGGAATTGAAGTACTGTCCCAGTGAGACACTAGAAACAAAACTGCTTTAAGGAGAAACTGAAGCACAATTCTTTTTTTTTTTTTTGAGTTGGAGTCTCACTCTGTCACCCAGACTGCAGTGCAGTGGCCGCTCCCGGCCACCGCAGCCTTAACCTGCTGGGCTCCGGCGATCATTCTGCTCAGCCTTCCAAGTAGCTGGAACTACAGGCGCGCGCTACCACGCCTGGCTCATTTTTTGATTTATTGTAGAGATGAGGTCTCGCCAAGTTGCCAAGGTGGGTCTCGAACCTGTGGGCTCAGGCAGTCCACTCACTTCAGCCTCCCCAAGCGTGGGATTACACGCTGAGCCACCGAGCCTGGCCACAATTCTTATAAAATAGTGTATCTAGAGAATTATTTGGAAGACTTGGTAATACCATCTAGACTCAGAATATCTTAGACCATTTTCTGTGAAGGTAGGGACATTGTCATTGTCTATGTTATATATATATATATACATATATATATATATAGCAGTGCTTGGCAATTAGTTGCCAAGTTTTCTTTGGCAAAAAGTTAAGATATATATACCAATGTTGCCATTTTTTGCAAATAGCCTTTTTAAATCTTGTACTGAAGGAGAGTCATAACACGTGATTTTGAAAAGCGCTGTTGGCCAGTATAATATATGCCAGCACTTGCAAGTTGTATTTTTTAGCTAGCCCACCAGATGTGGTTTTATTTATTTTATATGCTTCACCTGCGATTTAAAGAGGCGGCTCAGGGTGAATGTGCTTTCTAATCTTCAAAGAAATCCTCCCACTGATACAAGAATGTGAATTCTCAGTAATTCAGCATGAAAACTTTCTTATTCAATTAGGTGCTCTATTTTAAAGTTGTTAGACCCATTATTTACTAATCTATGATCTCTAAAAATAAAAAGTAAGACCTGTAAATCTCTGTTATAGTGTCATTTGGGATTAACGTAATTGGTGATGATCTTCAGTTCTTTGCCTACCTTATATCCTCAAGGAAAGAGACAAGATGACATACTTATATGTTCTTGGGGCAGGGCTTGGGGTAGGTAAGGCTTAAGGTTGGGATGATTATAACAAACAATTACAAGGAGGAAGGCTGATGGCAGATCTCAATATTCCCTGTATTCTCCTGACCCAGTATCTATGGATCAAGGCAACTAAATGGGGCATCAACCAACAGGGAGATTTCTGGAGTTGTTGGCAGTGTCCTGGTGGTCCCAGCCTGCCCCCAAATTCAGACTCATTCACATTCATGTATCAAACTATAACTAGGACCTGGAAGAATATGGATCGATTAGCCAGACACCTAGAACTTTCCCCTATCTTGCTGTCCAGACTCACCCAGTTGCAATGTCAGCATTTTATGTTTGTCATACTACTTATCCATGTGATGGTGAAATTCAACAGTATAGATACTACATCATTGACTATATGACACCATTAATTAAAGACAAATATTATTTTAAATACTAATAGAAAAATGAGAAGGAACTTGGCAAACTATGAAATAGTATCAATTCTCATATGAACCCAAATTTTACAGACATTAAAATGTGAAAAAAACTATCTTGGAACCCAAATTTTACAGATCTATGAAATTCAATCATTTAGATGGAGATAAAAACAGATGTACCTACATAAAATATGATAGCATTCACTCATCTGTTTCATCATGATCAAGTGAAAATTAATTTAACTTTGTTTTTAATAACAAATTCAGAATAGAACTTTTTTTTCCAAAGACATTGAGACCTTTAGCCAGCTGTACGATATTATATCTTTTCTTCTGCTTCCCTCTTAGTCAAACTTTTTCTGTACCATAATCTTTCTCAGTCTTCTAGTCCTAGTTCAGTTGGCATCTTTCTACCCTATCCTTCTCTATCGCTATATAAGGGAAAATTTTCTGTTTGAAAAGACTACTTTAGCAAAAGCCAAAAAGGAGAAAGATTGTGATGACATAGGTCATAAACAACAACATTAAGACTTCCCTTGATGCTCTTTTCTCAAACTTAAAGAAGTTAATTTTCTCTGTTCTCTATTTCTGCTACATTTAAAGTGATAAATTTCCTGCATATTATTTGCTTGATTGAAAAACCTCTGGAAGTTGTCAAACTAAGTTTTCACAGTCCTTCTCTTTTCCCACTTCTGGGCAAGTAATTTTTTATTTATTTTTATTTTTTATTTTTGAGTTGGCATCTCACTCTGTCATTCAGGCTGGAGTTCAGTGGCACACTCACAGCCACCGCAGCCTCGACCTGCTGGACTCAGGCAATCCTTCTGCCTCAGCTTTCCCAGTAGCTGGAACCACAGGCACATGCCACCACGCCCGGCTAATTTTTTGATTTTTTTGTAGAGATGGGAGGGTCTCACCAAGTTGCCCAAGCTGTTCTCGAACCCGTGGGCTCAGGCAGTCCTCCTACCTTGGCTGCCCAAAGTGCTAGGATTAAAGGCGCGAGTCACCGCGCCTGGCCTGGACTAGTAATTCTGAGAACAAGGGTCTCCAGGTGTTTCAACTCCTCCTAGGTTCCTGCTCGTGATTTGATTCAGGTATACAAACTTCCCCACTGCATCAGAAAGATCTCTTTGCAATTCAGTAATTATCTTGTTTCCTTCCCCTTCTCCTCCCCGCATCAATCAAGAGCTAAAACATTTTCTTTAGAAGTTCATCTGAGTACAGCTGAAGATATTCCAAAGGAAATTTTACTAGCAAAATAAGGAAAAATTAAAAGTACACTCGAGTTCCATTTTCAAATACAAATTAAGGTTCAAATTTTTTAAAAAGTCAAATCAGTAATTCATTTATTAATTCATTTAACAAACATTTATTGAGTCTCTGTGATGTTCCAAACACTGGGCTAGGAAGGGGGATACCAAGAGAGACGTGGCCAAGAATCTAGTTGGGACACACACGTGGCAAAGCGTGGTCATAATCACTCTCATCCTGGGCCAGGGAGCAGAACAAAGGCAGATGGTTAACACTACCTGGAGATAGAACTGGCTTTAAGAGTCTGCGGCATCTTGTCTAAGGCTGGAAGGATAGAATATTAGTATTCCCACATATAATGATGAAGAGAGTTTCCAGCCAAAAACTGCCCTTACAAAAACCTAGAGGTACCACTCCATGGAAGGGTGGTGTGCATCTGAGTTTGGTGAAGGGTGGGGTCTAACGTTCAACAAGTAAATTGCGGAGATCAACAGGTACATAGGGACTTGATTATGAAGAGTTCTGTGGGCCATGTTTTATCTCAAGGTAACAAGATGCCACTGACAGGAAGACAATGCGGTCAGATTTGACTCTCCTAAGAGCAATCCTCACAACACAGAGTATGGCTGATGAATTGGAAGCAGGTTTTGAGCCAAGGAAGGAGAGGATATTTTACCAAAAGATATTAGTGAACACCCAAACAAGAAACAGGAACTTAGAAGAAGACAGTGATCATGCGTTGAACTTACTAATTTAACTGGGCAGTACTTGTCAGGAATTCAGGATGGAAACAAGACTTTTAGACAAAGATTCAAGAATCACCAGAACATAAATAATAATTGGGATCAGAAAGTGAATTCCACCACTGTACAGAGGCAGAGGAGAGGGAAAACCCTGGCCCTGAGCATTGGCATCTCAAGGACAGTTGGATCGAAAAACACCAAGGAAGTTGCTTTCCGAGAGGTCAGAAGAAAACATGGGAAGAGGATCATAGAATCCAAGGAAAAGAAGTTTCAAAGGTAGAAAAAAAAATCACTGGTCAAATGATGCAAACTAATTAAATATGATTTAGAAAAACAGTATTCCTTGGCATTACGAAAATTAGAGTGTTGTGTGAGCCTCACTTCACAGGCTGGTTGGAACCTTTTAGAGGACAGATAGCCAGGATTTGTCTGTCTTATCTCAGAACTGATAGACCTTGGGAATCTCCTTCTTTGCTCTCTCACCTGTCCTTCGTCTTCTCTTCAAGACGACTGGCTGCTCAGTAGACCAGGCAGCATCCCTTCAGCCAGCAAGAATAGACAATTGCTTGACATGAGTGACTGCCTCTCCTGGGAGAAGCAAACATTCAGTAACCCTCTGACTGTACCAGAGCTGTTCCTCAGTGAAACACCACCACTTGACTCTTAGGACAGTCAGAAATTCATTCTCTCATACCCCCTTTCAGCAAGTGAACTAATAACTTGTGCTCGATTTTGCTCTAAGCATTTTTCCCCCCTAGGATTAGTTCCTCCCTTAAAAGGAAGAATGTTAAAAGCCCTTTTTTGGGCCAAAAGCTTGACTAAGTATTGGTTATCCACACTTCTGGTATCATATATGAAACCCTCAATTTCTCAGCTCGTGTGCAGCCATTTGGATTTCTGATTTCTTACCAGCTTCTACCGCTAGAAACACTATATCATTTACCCTTAATTTTCAGTCTTTATTCTTCACTTTCTGTCCATTCTCACTTTGACCCTTCTGGTTGTAGCAACCCTGTTTCATTCTACTTCTTTGTATTCTACTGATCCTGCAATTTCAAGCTTACTTCTGGATCAGGCCTCTGAGCTATATTACTTTCACACATGATATTCCTTTTTTTCCCTCCTAAATTTAAATGCTTAAAACAAGTCATAGAAGACATAATGTGCTTTTATAAATTAAAGGATTCCCCCCTCCTCCCACCCTGTAAAATTAATTCTTATTATGTATAACTTTAAGGGGGCAGAAAATAAATATGACAAAAATTAGTTATAATTATACCAACCTAATAGTTTAACATTTTTTTAAAATTAGATTGTTAGTTTTATTTGTAGTCAGAAATGTTGACAATCTTAACATCTATATTTGACACATTGTACACATGATTGTTTAATGGTTTGTTCACTTAAGGGCATGTTTTCTAAATAAAATATTGGAAAATAATATAAGCAAAGTTAAGTAAGAGTTCACTTCAACAGCAATACCTAGATGTTTGTAACACATCAAAATTTATAAGCCCCTTTATACACATAATTTAAAAAGTCATCTTATTTATTTATTGAGTTTTTAATCATTACCAGCCATCAGTTGTAAATATTGTTAACATTGGCTGCAAGAAATAAACTCCTTGAGGATAATACTCAGAAAACTATATTATCTTTGTCTTCTTTAACTGTCTAAACTCAACCTGTGCTAATTCTGTACACAATATTTACTAAAATGTGCAATATTTGCTACATATTTACTAAAGCATTGTCTTAAAGGTAATCATAAAAGACTGAAAATCTTTACAGTCATACAGTTAAGTGTCAGGCCAATCCTTAGAAAAAGAAGGAACTTTAGGCTAAAACATCAATGTTTCAATTTTCTAGAAATTTCATTCAGTATCAGTTTGTACAAATTCCATTGCCTCAAACTTTTTGGTCCCCATTCATCTTATAGTCTAAAAAATAGTTTTAAAGATGATAAAGCAATTTTGTTGGCCCATCTTCTTATTGGCTTTGTTATAGTCAATTTTTCTCTTCTCAGATAAGGTCAAGCGTTAGTCTGGGGGATCTTTCTGAAGTAGTAATGCCTCAATGTGTACAACTCTAGCAGTATTTTCTTTTTTTTTTTTTTTTCCGATTTGGAGTCTCACTCTGTCACCCAGACTGGAGGGCAGTGGCCGCTCCCGGCCACTGCAGCCTCGACCTGCTGGACTCCGGCGATCCTTCCGCCTCAGCCTTCCGAGTAGCTGGAACTACAGGCGCGCGCTACCACACCCGGCTAATTTTTTGATTTATTGTAGAGATGAGGTCTTGCTTGCCCAGGCTGGTCTCGAACCCGCGGGCTCAGGCAATCCACTCACCTCAGCCTCCCAAGGCGCGGGATTACAGGCTGAGCCACCGAGCCCGGCTCAGTATTTTCATAGTTATTACCTCTTGACATAACCCAATCATTTAGAGTCATAAATATCAAATTCTAGCTCCTAAGTCAACTGATTTGTCTCAATGAATCCCCTATATTTATTAAAAATAAAGATATCCTAATCACATCAACAAAACATTTAACCATTTTTCTTCTAAAATATTTATCTCTCGTAGTGTAGTTTCTGTCTGGAAGGCCTAGAGATAGCCAACTATAGTTAAAATACAAAACCAAAACTTAGCCACTGTTGAAAAAGGACAAAAATGCCCCATTTTATTTTAAATAAAAATTTAAAGACTCCAGTATACAAATAATGTGAACTTGAAAAATAGAAAATATTTCTGAATCCAAAAGTCCTTTTTGAAAGTAAGTGGCAGTATTAAACCTCACTTTTCTATATGTGGTGTGACATTTTCACTTTGTTCCAAGGTATTTTACTTTTTGTATGACTCTAGAGTTTGCGAACATGCCATAATATTTGATGATTATATAATGATGATTTCACGGTTCTAGCTTAATATGAAGGTGGCAGAAAAAGCAGCACAATCAATTTCTTTTTTACTTTTGTGGAAAGAGACAAAAGGAAATTGAATGCAAAATTTGCATTAAGACCATATTGGAATCATAACTCAACAATCTGTTACAGATTAAGTGAAAACCAGGTGTAGCTAGGTGTTCGCTATGGTGCCATGATATTCAGCCAATGGGTTAACTTCAAAAAAACTTTTGTTTAACCCATGCCTTGCCTTGTTACCCACAGTGTTCCCAATGCATATGACCTGACGCTGTCTCTTGTCTCCTCTTGCCAAAGGTACTCACAGGCAGGACTGTCCCTAGACAAAATAGTGAAGCAGGTGAATCTTGTATTCATCCCCTACCCTTGGCAATGACAATTTTGCCTTAGATTTTCTCCATCCGCCTCTCCCCAGGTTCCTACTCCAGTTGCTCATTGCTCTGGATTTACCCCTGTTCTCCAGAGGGCTCATGCTGTCTCCTGTTGTTGCCCAATCCCTGTTTGATCGTATAATCTCTCAGCTCCAAAATATTCAGCAGTTCCCCAAGAGGAGCTGAGCAATCAAGATCCCCTCTTTACCTTTTGGGTCTCATGTCCTACTCTCCCCTCCATGTGATCTACTGCAAGTAGATCACTCACCTTGCCATTTCATTCCTTTTGCCTCAGCTGGCCTCTCATCTCCATCTATGAGATCCTACTCACCTTTCAAGACTCCACTCAGCTGTACCACCTCCATGTGCCTTCCTTGGTCACCCCCAGCCTCTCTCCTCTGCACGTCATCCATGCCACTCATAAGGCACGTAACACATATTGCTTTGTGTTATAATATTTATATATGTGTCTAATCTCCAGGCACTGTGCTGGGCGCTTTACAAACGTAATCTCTTTTAAATTTCACAATTCAATGAGGTAGGTACTATACCATTTAATAGTCTCCAGGAAACTGAGGCTCAAATCGGTTAAATGATTTGGCCAAAGTCACACTGCTAAAAAGAAGCAGAGCTAAGATTTGAACACAGCCCTGACTCCAAAATATATATGCTTTTCACTGGACTGTATTGTCCTCTACTCAGTTCTTTTCCATTTTCGGAAACATAGGATGGGGGTTTAAGATAGAGAATAAGATCAGCTTAGGTTTTTTGCTTAACAAGTATATATTGGACAAAGACAGAGTTTATTGAGAATTACTATATTTTTAGCTAGAATTGATCTGTGAACTAGAATCCATGAGGAATTCAGATAAAATGCAAGAAAAAAATCTTTACCTAAAATGGTCAGGACAAATAAACATGGCATAAGAAGAGAATTTTCAAAACTGTGTAATTCAAGAAGAGCTGGATAGTATTTGTCTCTTTCTAAACACTGTATGAAAATAAATACAGGAAAAAGAAGAAAATGTGGGTTGACTAGGGAGGCTTCCTGTAAGTCAACAGGATTTAAACAATTTGAAGTAATTAGAAAGCTGAAGATAAATCATCCTAAATCTCTCACAAATGAACAATATCTCTGTTGAATGTAAAGCCCACTTTTTAAATTCTGCCTCCAGTGTTACACCTTGGATAAGTTAGGTGAGAGAAGCTAAGTGGTCTGAAGAGGGAAATCTCATCCCAAAGGGGCAGCTTTTACAACTGCCCTGCCCAATACCCACTACCATGGAGTTTCAGCTCAGGCCTGGCCAGCTCCATTCTGAGAAGTTTTCAGTCTAGGACCAGCTTCCCGCCATCACATGGCAGATGCCCCAGTCCTGGGAAGAATTTAGAGTTAGGATCTCTATTCATTCTGACACCACTACCTTTTTGCCTCTCTCAAGGTGAAAAAGAAAAGCCTTTCTTCACTTCTGTTGCTTTATTCTCTTCTCATTTCCCGATTTCTCAGCTTGTCACGTTATCATGTGCTTATTTCTTTAACATGAGTGAGATCATTACATTTAAAGAGGTCATGTAATATTCATTCAACGTGTTCTCAGGGCACCTCAGTTAACTTCTGACAGTCATCTCAATTTTGTTTGCAAATTCCATTTCAATTTTTGTATGCTCCCTTGATGCCAATTCCATTCATATATGGCTCTACACTTTTGTTCCTCATACCAATCTTCATAGCAATTTAAGTTATTATTTAGGGAATATAATGCATGGGATCTAAGCTTGAATACAGTAGGCCACACTGTATGCATGTCAGTTTAGGAATCTTGAGAAGTTTCATTCAGTTGTATGCTAAATCCAAGAAATTCAACGAGCCCAACTGGAAAACCACCTCCAACCACACTGTAAAAAGAAAAAAACTCAAACATGAAAGCTGGTTTTTTTTTTTTTTCTTTAAAATGTCTATGGTTTCTCTTATCCTCTACAAAAGTCCTCAAAGCTCATTCACTTTTTTCCCTTTTATTTTTAGGTAATTATAGAGTCACAGCAAGTTACAAACAAGTATGTTCAGGAAGATCTTGTATATCTTTATACAAGATTCTCCCAACTGTTACATTTTACATAATTATAGTATACTGTCAAAGCCAGGAGATTGATATTGGTCTAATTTGATTTACATTTGAAAAACAAAAACAACTATGCTAAAGACAAACTGGGCAGTTTTAAATTCTATTCTACATTTTGTTTCTGCTTAAAAGCGATAACCATGCTGACGGTCCTGCTAAACAAGGGCTGATATGTTCATATGGCTGCAGAAAAATTACTCTACATTGTTAGAGATGATATTCGGGTCTCATTGAAATCTTAGGCCAATGTCATAGCAGAAGAGTGCAAAGAAGTTCACGTGGAAAGATTTGGGTTGAAATCTGGTTCTGCCTCCAAATGTGTGACCTTGAGCAATTCACTTGAACTTTTCATGTTTCAGTGTCTCCATCTTCAAAATGGAGGAAATATTTTCCCTGCTTACTTCACAGGGTTGTTGTGACGATCCAGTGTGATGATACATGTGAAGGGACGAAGTAGGCTGTGAATCAGCCATCATAAAATTTATATTATTTTCTGAAACTACCGCCAGTAGTAGAAGACGAGTTTTTCAGAGGTAGTCTTATTCTTAGAAATGAAGCAAAACTATCTTCTTATTAGCCACATGGCCTAGAATTTCCACCACGTGTAAATGACCTCCCTTTCTACTCCTCTTTGTAGGACCGGCACTAGCAATATATTGAACAAGCACTCTGACTCATCCCTTTTTTTAAAGTTATTAATTCAGACATTTATTTATTCAGTCATTCAACAACCCCTGCAGAATATGATTTATTTTGAAATAAACAGTTCTTAACATGTTCTCCTATAAAGCTGAATGTATCTTAAGTAGCTTTTATTTTCATCCTGACTGCAGGATTCATTCTTGTTTTTCATGCCATGAGATGTACAATAGATGCGCTTGACGTGTAGTGAGGAATTATAAGGATTCTAGATTAGACAGCAGATGGTTTATGAAGTAAACAATGAAATCATACGAGCTGCCTTGTTCCTTATTTTGTCTGGATATATAATAAACCTCTCAACTCATTGGTGGAGTCTGGTATGTGGGTAGTAAAAATGCTAGTCTTGGCAGTAAGGGCAGAGAAATATATAGGAGAAAATACATTTAAATCATGGAAAGTAAAGATGAAAGTCTTTGTGTGTACTAAATGTTTTGGCCACCACAATAAAAATGTTAAGATGTGTTTTCTTCCCTCTCCCCACTGTACACAGGCTGGCATGGCTCTGACCTATGACCCCACAGCTGCCATACAGAATGGGTAAGTAGACTCCATTTTCTCTATATCACTGCAAAGAGATCTTTGAGCTTGAATCAGTATTGAAGAAAAGGGTTCAAATATGTTTTGTATCTTTAAACACAAACTTTAAACCAACTGTTTCTTATCACTGTAATTTTTTTTCTTCCCATAAATGATCACATGCCTCTGCCCATATTAAACCCACCCCCACTGTCTTCTCCCTCTCTCTCCTTCTCACACTCCTCTCATTCTCTCTATTTAATACGGATAAAGCTAGGCTGGTAGAATTATCTGTATATCTCCAGGACAAGTATGTTGCCCCTAAGAATAACTCTAGAATTTAGCTTTCAATAATTTTTAGTATGTTCTAAGTCAATGTTTACATAAATAATGCATTTACTTTTTCCTTCTAGTAATTAGGGGATGGGCAGTGAATGAAAGTCAAATTGATAACTCAGGTGATTGGGTCTTCATTCTTCCTTTTATTAAGCATCTGGAAATTTGTAGCCTCTTACTTAAAACAAGTCACACAGCTTCAGATTCCTCTTCTGAAAAATAAGACTGTTAAGCTACATGATCTGCCTCTCCAAAATTCTGTGGATTCTGAATATCTTTGGTTGAATAGATCTTCTTACTTAATCTCTCTCTGTCTCTCTGTCTCTCTCTCTGTCTCTCTCTCTCTCTCCCTCTCTCTCTCTCTCTCTCTGCTTTGGCTGTCTTGCAGTGCACAATAATTATTCCTTGCTGGGTGGCTTGTTTTAGTTTTCACCCTTTTATTTTGAATTTGTCCATGGATTTCAATTGTCTGACTTTCAGTCTTATTAAAGAATCAATCATGATAAAGGCCTTATAGGGGTAGAATGAATTAAACTCCAGTTTCTATTTGATCAGTATCCACTGATGAAAATCTGTGATATGTTGAAAATGTTCAAATAATTACCTTTTTAAAAAAGTTATTAATTCAGACATTTATTCATTCAGCCATTCAACAAACATCCAGTAAGTCGACCAGGCAGTGTTAGGTTCTGTAGATTTTTTTTAAAGTATGATAAAAGCCTTTTCCCTCAAGAAGCTTACAGTTTATTCTTCCATAAAAATGTAAACAATGGTGAAAAACTAGGGTAGGAGTCTAATCCTTTGTCTTTGGTTTATTTAAACTCTCTCTAGGAGTGAAAAGACATCTTTTAATTTATACAATAAGCATCTGCTTATTTCCAGTAAGGTACTATAAACTTGGTGGTTAGAAGGAAGTAAAGGCATGAAGAAGAACGTCTTCTCGAATCATATTGTCATATAGCCTGTCTATGACTCTAAATAGGTAAAATAGTTAAAAGGTCAAAAAATAAGGGACTATGTAGTGACAGTAACACAGAATAGGTACTATAATGGAAGGAATGGCATTTATTGAACACACACTATGTATGAAGTACTTTATATTTGTAAATTAATGGCACATGGTTTTAGATTCAAATCAATACGTGTGTTTACAACTAAAAATTTATTTTAAAAATTTACATATAGCCAGACACGATGGCTCACACTGTAATCTCAACACTTTGGGAGGCAGAGGTGAGAAGATTGCCTGAGTCCAGGGGTTCAAGTCCAGCCTGGACAACTCGGTGAGACCTTGTCTCTACAATAAATCAAAAAGTTGGCTGGGCATGGTGGTACGTGCCTGTGGTTCCAGCTACTTGGAAGGCTGAGGTGGAAGGATCACGTGAGCCCAGCAAGTTGAGGCTATGGTAGCTGTGAGTATGCTACTGCACTCCAGCCTGGGTGACAGAGTGAGACTCCCACTCAAAAAAATAAAAAAAATGTACACACTGGAAAATAGAAATAATAGTTTAATCAACATCTATATGTTCACTAATTAGATTTATGCTAATATTTTATATTTACATGTTTGCATGTATATGTGTGTATTCTGTACATTTTTCTACCAATCCATATGTCTATAAATTTACTTATAAAAAGTACCTTGTTGCTGCTATGTGAAGCAATGAAGATGAAGCAGTGATCCAGACATATCTTGTTTTTTGCATTTATAGAGCTTATATTATTAAAGATAGAAATAAAATAACCTTTGATTTTTAGACATAATTATATAATAAATTATTAAATTAGAATTTTGTTAAGCATGGGTTAAATAAATAGATTTTTTTTTGCTAGACCATATAAAAATTTAAACATCAAAATACTTTCTTCTAAATTCTTAAATCTGCAGAAATAAGGACATTAGTCCCATGGTGACAATATCATTATCACATAAAATAAAATCAACACGAATTTCAATCTATTACCTATAATCCAGATCATTTTTCAACTCTACTCAATTGCACCCATAGTGTAATTTATAGCTGGTTGATTCTGAAACAAAACCAAAAGTAATATCAAATCTCCTTATATGGGTTATTTTATTTATTAATGATATCCCTTTTGAGTGAGTACTAATATTCCCATTTTAAAGATAAGAAAATGAGGCCATTCAGTCAGAGGTAGGGCTGGGAGTCAGATGCCCGCCTATGATTCGAAATAGAACCTGCTGTCTTTGGTCAGCTAGGATAAACGGAAGACTATATGGAAGCAATGAGCTTTGACATAGGTTATCAGGTTGGACTTAGTTTCTCAAGGATAGATATAGGGAAAGATGACTTTTGAGAACGTGAACTGATATGAATGAAGATGAGGTTTATAGAGATTAACAAATCAACCGGTTTTACTGGGGTGAAAGCTTCTTGTGGAGGAGTTTGTAGCTTTAGATAGTTTTGTTAGTACCAGATTTGGAAAGTTAAAGGATTTGGTTTTTAAGGCTGGGGAGTAATTTTTTTATTTTCTTACAAAATAATGATATGAGATAAATAACGAAGGATAGATTGGGTCAGGAAGATCCTCTAAGTAGGAAGCACCATTAAAAGAAGGTTAGAATAGTCCAGATATAAAAGCTTAAGAGTTTGTTCTAGAGTGGTCAGTGTATGACTAGAAGGATGGAAGAGGGGGGACAGAGAAGTGACAACCTGAAGGAACTATTCATGCATTAAATAAAGTAGCCAAATAATCCTGTTTTCAGGACTCTCCATCAAGCATTGGGGACATACTGTTGAATAAGACAGATCCAGTCTTTACTTTTCTATACTGTAGCAATAGAAATTGACATTAGAATGTTTTCATTATTTATATACAACAAGCACTTAATGGTGAATTTCAGGGTGTTATGAAGAGTCTGATCTTAATTTGGGTGCTTAAATAAACCTCCTTCTCTGAAAAAGTGATGCCTTGTGCTAAGTTCTGACATTTAATGACTGACAGGAGGTTATATTTGATGGAAAAAGAGAGAAACAAAAGGGACTCTGAAATTTATAATCCTGGAAAAACTGATGGTGCCATTAGCAGAAAAATAAGGGAATAAAGTGAAGAAAGATGATATGTTCAATTGCAAACATGCCTGATTCACTGAGACAGAAAAGATCAAGAGTCAACTATAAACACAGAACTGGAGCTAGGGAATGATACCCTTTTATGCACGGATTTCATCAGTCATTTTTCAATGCACAATTTAAAATTATCTAAAGATATAATAAGTACTCATCGTATTCATTACAAACCTACAAAGAAAAAAAATTTGATGTTTCTGCTTTTAATCTGAGCAGTCAAAAGTAAACTTTGAGCAGTGCCATGTTCAAGATTGTGAGGACTGCCTAGTTCACAGTGAACATTTCTCCTTTCTCCTGAAGATTTCCACCTCGCATTTCAGATTGCCCTCTCTGTACTGTATTGAGGTGCTGTAGGTACAACTGTCAGCCTCCGATCACCCGAAGTATAAAATGTTCCTTATCTATATGTTATATTAACAATATAACATTGTATCCTTTGAACTATTTGAGCAATTGCAAAACTGGTTCACCCTCTGCCATTGCCTATGTAGATATTTACAACAATAAATATTTTCCTCAAGAAACAAACTTTAGTGAAGATGCTAAGGATATCAAATCCTTGATTTTATCTACTCTCATGTTATGTTTTATTAATCTCATATTATGTAATCTCATATCTCATATTCTATTGAAACTGAGCAAATCTTCTTCCTCACTTCATTTCCTTGTCCTTCTGTTAATGGTACCACCAGCTCCTCCAGAATTAAAGTTCCTGTCTTCAATACCTTCCTGTCCACTGCTTATTCCTTTCAGCCTGTACATAAATTCAAGTCTTTCCCACTCATAAATAGGGTAGAAACAAAACAGTTCTTTCTTGATGACAGGATCACTTCCAGAAACCATACTATGTTAGCTTTTTCTTCTGTGATATCTTCAGATTTTTAAACACAGTTTTCCCTTAGTCTTCTATAACTTAGCCTAATAAAGTAGAAACTCTAAAATTCACTGGAATTTCCCTTGCTGATGTCTCCCTTGGTCTTGAAATTTGCCAGTTTTAACTGACACTTTTAGGTCTTATACTATTTGTAACCTTGCTTTATTTGATTTGTTTTTATCATGTATGTCTTCCTGAAATGTTCTTCTCTCTTGTATCTCACAACTCTATTCTTTGCTGTTCTTTCTTACTTCCCACTCTTACTGCTCACTCTGTGTCCTCTTCTGATTCCTCCTCTCTAACCTATTTTTGCTAATCATTCTTTCTCAGCTTTAATTTTTCATTACTCTGTTTCATTTCTCCAGTTGATCTCATCCACTCCTCTTGCTTCCAGGAAATGAAGACTCCCAAGTCTATATTTCAAGTTCAAGACTATCTGCAGAGATCTATCACCTATGTTTCTAACTGTGTATTAGGTATTAGATGATTTTGTCCCAGACTGAAGTCGTCATCTTCATCAATACTTCACACAAATTCAAACAGAAAAATACATTTTAGATCATTTTTCTTTTGGTTAAAAGTCACTCACTCTAAAGGCATTTAGGCTATAAACATCAGTTCTCTGGGCCCTTTTTTCACCTACATTCTTCATGTTCAAAGTGTTCATTAAGATTTACTTAGCTGGACCCGGTGGCTCAACCTGTAATCCCAGCACTTTGGGAGTCTGAGGCAAATGGATTGCCTGAGGCTGCGGGTTTGAGACCAGTCCAGGCAACTTGGTGAGAACTCGTCTCTACAATAAATAAAAATAAAAAAAAATTAGCCGGGCATGGTAGCATGTGCCTGTAGTTTTAGCTACTTAGAAAGCTGAGGCAGAAGGATTGCCGGAGCCCAGCAGATAAACGCTGGGGTGGCTGTGATTATGCCACTGCACTATTGCCTATTTTACGGATTGATACTCCAACACAAAAAAAAAAAAAAAAAAAGATTTATTTAACCTATGTCTAAGCTATATTTTCAACCTAACTATTCCTCCCTCCCACCAGGTAACCAACTTAACTATTCCTGCCTATAGTAAACTGTCTTTTACAGCTTTTAAATGACACCTTTTAAATAACCTCCTTAAACCATTTTCACATTGTTTTCTGAATATTTTTTAAAGCAAATATAATTATAGAAATCATCTTTCTATCTGGTTTAAAGTATTAAATGACCTTTACAAACTACATAACAAAACTCAAATTCCCCCAATGGCACAAAAATAACTCCCTGTTTTGGTTACTATCACTGAATGGTCTGTCTATGATTCTCAGAACATCCTATACCACTTTGCACTTCTGCATCTTGTTACATATGAAATTATCTCTACCCAAGTTCAGACATGGTAATACCCACCGTCCCTCGCACATACGTGCTTTTTAAAACACTGTTTTCATTTGGAAAACATCATCAAATCATAGGAGATCGAGCTAGTTACAAAATTAGTCATAAGAGAAACAGTGCAGTCAGTGGTTAAGAGTGTAGCCTTCAGAACTAACTTGCCCAGGTATACCTCCAGCTTCTCTCATTTACCAGATTCCTGACCATGGACAAGTTGTCTGTACTTTTTAGTTTCCTCCTCTGTGAAACGGAGATGATAATAGTACCTTTTCATAAGACCCTGTCAAGACTAAAGGAACCTGGTGTGGCACAGCATGATCAATATAAATGTTGGTGTAATTATTGCACTATACTTGGAATTCTCATGATAAATTTGATAGACTTTTTATCATGTAGTTGTTGACACCCATATCTATTTTCCTGCTGGATTTAACTCAGCTAAGGCAGACATTGTGTCTTATTCATTTTTGTAAACTGTTTAACTTAGTATTGTGAATGCCATGTCAGAATTAGGAAATGTAACTGATAACGTCTGCTCCAGCAAGTTGATGTCAGGGAAACCACTCCCTCCCTAGCCATCAACCCAGTCTATCCCCATGTAATACTATAACCGGATCCTCCTTAAGTTCAACCTCGAGCTTTACCCAAAGCAGCCAAACTGCCCATGAGTTTCTCATGTCCTGAGTTAAGAATGGAATGTTAAAAGCCTTAGACTATCCATGGTATTGTTGGTGACGAGAAGATAGAAATTTTACACAGTGAAATTCAAAGAAAAAGGAAGAATGTATTTAAATAATCTTATTCATCTGATACTTCTTCACAGAGGTTACTTTTTAGACATTTTGCTCATCTTTGGTTTTATTACCCTATGTGATATCATCCCAATAATCGAGCACTTATAGAACAACCGTTTCTATGCATGTAAGATGTCAATCATATGTATTTGCTCAACACACTGTCCTTTGGGTTAACATTGGCACATGCCTCTTAGAGACATGGAGGCTGATTTAAATAAACCTACCAGCACATCAAGGAATCTAGTATATTTCTCACTATTCACATTGCCAGAACAAAGTGTATTACAACCTATTCACATTGTTGTATTTGATCTAGCAGTCAAACCTATCTCACAGATAGGTAACCTAATAGACAGACAAATATGTGTTACTCTAGGGAAGAGACTCATCCTATTTTACATAGACCAAATAGTATCCAAAGGTATAATTGCAACTTACTCAATTCAGTTGATATTGTTAAGCATTGCTTAATGCTGATTCAGTTGAGTTCAAAGAACTTTTTTTTTAAGTATCTGTCTATTGTGTTGTTTAAAATAATTTTGGTGATAAGATTTGAAAAAGAAGATTTTTACATCATATTAGGGACAATAGGCATGTATACAATTCGAATACAAAAGAGCATATAAATACTATTGCCTTAGAAGCACAAAGTACTATAAGATGTATGGATATATTCACTTCTATATGCATAGAATATTTCTGAAACAGTACAAAAGAAAGGGTGAGGGTGGTTCTTTGGGGAAGGCTAATGTAGTATTGGGAAATAGGAGTGAGAGGAAAATGAATATTTAGTTTACCTTTTTTATTTTTTTTTCCAAAAGAAAACCAATTCCGTAAGCTCACAGAGGAAAGGCAGTGGTGTTCTAGTGAGGAATTGGGAATGAATGCTACATGATGGTGCACTGACATGAGCATTTCTTCTCGGAGAGATGCCTCATTCTAGCTGTTTTATAACCCTGTAGAATCCTGTAACTACATACTAAATCATAGGACTTTCTGAGTTTCATGAGCAATATGTTTCTGGGTTGCAGCTAATAGCTCAAACTATGTAAAGAGTTAAGTGTTTGAAATTCTATAATCTCCATATTAATACAGAAACATGAAATAAAGACTCCCCAAGTTAGTTTGATTATTAACTCACGAAGAACAAACACTTTGTGACCAGACCATGGTAAATCTGTGCTGTTTGCATTGGTCAGTAGAAAATGTCAGTTCTGTCATCTGTCTGAATCTATTCAAATTATCACTTTAAAAAAATTTGTTCAATGTCACTTCTGTCTAAGGCTTTGTAGATTAAAGTGAGGAAGTATCTGTGTCACACCAGAAAAGCAAAAACCTTCATACTTCTTACTATAGGCTAACTTACAAGAATAAAAATGTCCGTTCTTTTTTGAGAGCTATCCAGCGAAACTCTCTAATTTGTTATTACTATTGCCATATTGACTTTTTAGCAGTCCGATATGAAATTCCATCTCTTTCAGATATGAATGTTGGAGGTGAGAAATAATCCCTTCCATATGCAAAATCTCATCTTTCCTGTGCCCTTTTTCATTGAGAGCTGCTGTGTAAAAGCCTCTTGGATTCTTGGGTAAAATGTGAAAAATAATATTTTCTATGCATTGGTTTGCCATCTGTTTCATATGGGCATTTGATATTAAGCAATACAGAAGCCTTATCTTATTACACTACAAAAAGAACCTAAGGAACCTAATGTAAAGGATACACTGGCATTACAATAAAAATGACCAATAACTTATTAATCTTGTGCTATTGTATTACCCTGAGGGTGGTATTCATGGTTCCAACTCTAACAATATTGCCTGTGGACACGAAACACAAGCCAGGGCTGTTTATTTCAGTGTGCAAATAGGATTTTGTATGTTTTTTCTACAGTAAAAAAAATTCTACCCTGGGGTTATTGATATATTCATGTTATTTTCATTGTGAGTGAAATAAGATTTCACTATATTACTACTGACTGCCAAATCCCCTAAAGATGACTTTCCTCCGGGCAAAATCATGTCCTATTAGTGACCTAGACTTGCAAATTTCTGTACTTCTGGAAGACACTTGCCTTTAGTCTAGAGAATCAAGTCATTTTTTGCATTCCTCAAAAATTATTTTTTTAAAGGCCAGCTTAGAATTCTACAGATCATACTTACTTTGCTCGCTTAGCCACTTTGGCGTTTGGTATTTTGTTCTTGTGAAAGAAACCTCTCCAGAAGTAAATAGCTCTTGTGCTTAAGGCAAGGTTTCCCAATCTTGACAACATTTTGGACCACATAATTTTTGTTGTGGGAGCTGTCCCACACATTATAGCATGTTTAGCAGCATTCCAGACCTTTACCCAAGATGCCAGTAGCTTCCCCCCTCCTCCAGTTGTGCCAAGCAAAAATGCCTCCAGACATCGCCAGATGTCTGCTGGAGGTACAGTCACCTGTGACTTAGAACCACTGGACTAAATAGAAACTGCACACTTGGTGTGCACATAATGCTATGTGAATTGCGACAGAAGAATAACCCTTAAGGCTTAAAAGACTAAATTATTCCCAAGAAAATATTTTGTTAAGCATCTCATCCCCCATCTTCTGTAACAGCATTTGGAAGGCATAATGCATACATTACCAAGTACAAAAACATAAAGTCACATGTTTAGAGTTATCTTCCTTTGTTATTATGCCTGAAAAGTTCCATTAGTTTTCTTATTGCTGTTCACCCATGGTGTGATGCCTCTGCTTGAAGTATTTATTTGAAGCTTCTGATTTTTTTTTTTACATGATCCCTGTGTAAAAGTGTTTTCACACCCTGATGGACACATGGCAGAAACTGAAAAATAGCTAAGAGATTGGGAAACATTCTGCCATTCTCTTTGGAGTCTGGTCTGGTGTATTTTCTTTAGATATGGTTCCTCTAAGCCTCAGATGCAATAGTAGCCTCTCCTGTCATGGTTTAAGCAAGGGTTTCCTGTAAATTCATCTGGTTTATGTCTGGACTTGAGAAGAGCTTATTTCAGGATACCAGAATTAGGGGATCAAGGCGCTGTGCTGAGTCCGTTCTTCCCAGTATATTTTTCGTGCTAAATGACTCTCTGACTTGAGTGACAGTATTGGAACTTGCTGGGAAATATGAAATATAATTCTTGTTTGATGGATAGGATTAGAACAGATAAAACAAAAATGCATTAAATTTTCCCTCAAGGGTTCCCTTTGCTAGTATCAGTTTACTTGGCTGTTTTCTTTATGTTTCTGCTCTCTGTTTTCCCCATAGAATTTCCTGTAAACTCTGCCTGTCAATCCAATCTTTATTGCTTTCATTTTTAATACTCCAATTGGTATATTTTACAAAATAGACCAGCCATGCCAAAATGTGATGTGTGGTTTGCTCTGTCCATATAAGACGCTAGACCTGGATTTCTACCAAGAGCCAACCACTGCATGGTGTATGAGAAGGACTGTTTGTTGAGTGGTCATGGGTGCCTCTCATGTCATTATGAGCCCCAAATAAGTCTTTTTGTTCCCTGCCTCACAGATAAGATCTGGCAAAGACCTAAGGGGAATTTTTAAATGCAAACCATGATTTTCATAGAAATGAACTGTCTTCCCTAGTGACTAATGCCCTTGCATGCCTAGAAAACAACTATTAGTTGAGCTTCCACCGAACATTCACAAATATGCAATGCTGGACCATCTTCTCTGGGCTCTCCTCCCTAGGCTTTCTACCTGTTTCAGGGACTCATTGCCCATGCTCCTGCCATCTTGGTATTGACCATCCTGTACTGTAATCACCACTGAATTCCATAAGGTGCTCTGCATTTATTCCTTCATTCAACATAGAGTTATTAAGTAGCTACTACTTCTCAGACTCTGTTCTAGGCAACAAGGTTTATATGCCTTCAACCCTTTTTCTAGAAAATATATTGTATGAGTAAATATATTGTATCAGTCAGCTCAGGCTGCCATAACAAAGTCCTATTGACTTGGTGTCTTAAACAACAGAAA
Source organism: Tarsius wallacei (assembly GCA_963574415.1). Lineage (NCBI taxonomy): Eukaryota > Metazoa > Chordata > Mammalia > Primates > Tarsiidae > Tarsius > Tarsius wallacei. The sequence goes on from CAUYQG010129810.1 coordinate 26,145, forward strand.
TGTATCTTGTCATAGCCCTGAATGCAAGATCAAGGTTCTGGCAGATTCTGATGAGGGCTTTCTTCCTGGCTTGTAGATAGCTGCCATCTTGCTGTGTCCTCACATGACCTTTCCTTGGTGTGTGCATGTGAAGGACAGCCAGGATGAGCTCTCTGATGTCTCTTCCATGAGGACACTGATCCTACCCCACCAAGGTCTCTCTTATGACTTCAATTAACCTTAATTATTTCCTTAGAGGACCCACCTCCCAATATAGCCACATAAGGGGTTAGGGCTTCAGTATATGAATTTGGGGAGGCCACAAACATTCAGTCCATAACATACACAAAGAGTTTTTTTTTTTAATTAATACTTCGGAGAGTGATGAGAGCAATAAAAATAAATTAGAAGAAAAGGAGAGAGAACAATTGGGGCAGAGATGGCAGTTGCTAATTTAGCGACGGGCCTCTCTGAAGACGGGACAGTTGAGTGAGACCGAACATGAAAAAGAGTCCGCCTTATAAATATTTGGAAAAGCAAGCATTCTAGATAGAACTGCAAGTTCAGTGGACAGATGGGAGTCATGGGACAGAAGGAAGTCAGTGTGACTGGACTTGAGTTGGTTACAGGGAGAGGAATAGAAAACATATCAGAGAGGTAGGCAGTAGCCCGATTGTGCTGGTCAATGCAAGGAGTGCAAATTTTGTTCTCTTGCAATGGAAAAGCTTTGGAGGGTTTTAGACTGATTAATTTGCAAATAAGGTACTATTTTAAAAGTGACTACACAAATAAACGTTTTGGGTGTTTTAGAGCCTTGCCCAACTTTGGTGCACAGAGTGAATGCTCAATAATCTCTCTAAGGTGGAAGGACGGATGCTTTCTTATGTAGTAGTTATATTTTTTAAAAGTCAGGTTTATTAGGTGTAAACTTAGACGGAATATATTCACTCCTTTTGTGCACAATTCTATAGCTCCTACAAACAGACACAAAATCATGTAGCCACCATAGCAATCAAAATATAGAACAGTTACATACCCTTCCTAAATTCCCTCATGCTCCTTTGAAATCAACTTGTTTCCACCCCCTCTATCGTTTTGCCTTTTCCCTATTGTGGTATAAATGGAATTTAGTACATAGCCTCTTGAATCTGACTTCTTTCACTTAGTATAAGTTACTTGAGATTCATCATGTTGAAAGTATCAGTAGTAATTTTATTTTTATTGTTAATTAGTGTTTCATTGCATGGATGCACCACTGTTTGATTATTGATTCCGTTGAAGGATATTTGGGTTGTTTCCAGTTTGGGACACGTATGAATAAATATGTTACAAACATTTGCATTAAGGTTTTTGTGTAAATAAAAGTTTTTATTTATTTTTGGTTAGTACTGAGGAATGAGATTCCTGGAGCATACAGTATGTGTATGTTTAATTTTGTAAAAGAGTGACGCGGTTTTCTAAAATAGCTTTCCCACCAGCAATGAGTGGGAGTTCCATTTTCTCTGCATCTTTGTCAGCATTTAGTATTGTCCTTCTTTCCTTTTACTTATTATTACCCTTTTTGCTGCTACTATTCTACAAGGTGTGTCATCAGTGTCTTTTTTTAAAACTTCACAACCATAAATTCTGGGGTCTGGTGGGTATGGACAGTAAAGATGTAACATACAATAGCGTATTTTGGGTCTATACTTTTTTTAAACTAAAAGAGTATGCCCTTATAAAATCCTTGTTAAGAGTTAAATATAAGATTATAATTCTTACTTGAAGATGTTTACAGTAGTCTAAGCTTGAAGAATTTACTTCTTGAATCCTAGAAACCTTGAATTCTAGCTCTCTTATATTCAATGGGACACTCATGGATGCTTCCTTAGAAAAATAACCCATGAAATTCTCTATTAAAAATATCAGGCTAAGTGCAGTGGTTCACACTTGTAAATCCAGCATTTTGGGATGCTGAAGCAAAAGGATTGCTTGAGCCCAGGAGTTCGAGGCCGCAGTCAGCAACCATCATGCCACTGCGCTCCAGCCTGGATGACAGAACAAGACTCTGTCTTTAAAACAAATACAAATGAAAAACCTTGAGGCTTGATGAAGACTTCGTCCATCAAATTTCAGCTTCTTTCATACCATTTAAAAAACAGTAACTGAGTTTCGCGAAAAGATGTCATTATCCCTGATATCCCTGATATAGCATTTTTCTAATTTATTCTCATATCACTGACATACCTCATCTCAGGCAACCTAGCTTTGTCTGTTCTATGGATGGCCACTCTAGCCTTTCACTTACCAGTGAGATATGAAGGGGAAAACATGACTTAAAATTCTGACAATGTCTTTGAACATCAGGCAACTCGTAGTGAGCAGAGATGGGCATGTCACTGATTTTTCACATCCAGGAGCTACTCTTCAATAGATCTTCAAAATGATCATTCCTTCCCTGACTTGTGGATTCCTGATCCTGGCCAGAATTATTCTCTAATTGTTCCGTGAAGGGCTCTGGAGAACTAGAAAATTCAATGCTTTTTACAAAGTCTACAAGAAGTACATCATATGGGTCCAGTACCTCCACCAGTGCTTTGATTGAATCCAGAAAATATTCCTATTCCAACCCAGGCACAAATTGTCCTCCTTGTTCTCTTTTCATGAGGAAAGTATCTTCTGCATGAGGGTACGGACCCACGCCTAGCACACAATATCCAGAACTTTCTAGAAACTGACCCTATGTCCTAAATGAAGAGATAGATGCCATTCCTGAATGTGTAAGTAACACCAGCCACCTTTATAAAGCCTGGTGTTTTCCTTTTGCCTTTTATAGAAGAGCTTTCGAGATGGCATTGCCTTTTTTCTTCTTTTTTTGTGACTATGATTCCCGTGGCTTCTCTCCTTCAGTTGGTTGGAGACACTATTACACGCACCTGGCAAAAGAGAGATTTTGTGTGACTAATATTATAAGCTGACTCAAAGTTGTCATTTTGTCCGGAACAACTTATTTCTCTTAGTGGAATCAGGTGCTGTAAATCTCTCGGATGCTTCTGTTAACAGTTGGTGGAAAAACCTGCGGGTGGAAATCTGTCTTTCCCAGAGGAGCTTGGTAGCATTTGATTAGCGGCCAGGCATGCAGCAGCTTCATGAATCTTCTTTTTTTTGTTTTCTGTTTGCAGATTTTATTCTTCACCGTACAGTATTGCAACCAACCGCATGATTCCACAGACATCTATCACGCCATTCATTGCTGCTTCCCCTGTCTCCACATACCAGGTATGTCCGATTTACCTGCACCTCAGGAGAATCTTCCTTGCCAGTAATACTCTATTTAGAGGCAAAAAGGACACAGTAGAATTAAGAGAAAAATTTTCCTCATTCACTTCAGTCACATCTTAATATAACATCGTGCAAGTTATGAATGAGCCTTTACTTTCAAGGGCCTGTTTGCATCAATTCACTGAGTAATAAAATCCACTGTGCTTTTCATTTTTCCTGCTGAGTTTTCATGATTATGCTACTTTCCAACCAACATTAATACAGCTCTCTTACCACTGGGAAATTATTTTGTTTGTTGTCTGTTATTTTGGTTGTTCACGTTCCCTATCGTGTCTTTTCTAAAAGCACATTTCTAGCAATTCCTTCACTGACTCCAAGATATTTTATCACTGTCATCTCATTTTGTCATGGTTGTCCCGGGAAAGCCACAGATCGATGTTAAATCACACTTTCCAAGAAATAGGGGAGATTATCAAAGTGATAAAAAGTTCCTACACCCTCCTCTTACTTCATTCTCAGTTCCAGAGAGACCAAAAGAGACCTCAGGGCTTCCACATGTTGAAATGTTGGAAAATCTGAGAGTCAATGTGTGTCCTAAACCAGTTGTGGTAACCCGTTAATTCCAAGTACACAGGTAGATTGTAATACTCACACTCCTCCCTCAAAAAAAAAAAATTCCTTTATCTTATTCCCTTGAGTTATTAAATATGTGATATTCCTCTCTGCTCCTCTTCACCTGACATTGTTTTTAAACAATTCTTCCAATTACAATTAGGTAATGCCTCATAAATGCTGCATGTAGGAAAAATGTATCTAGTGTCACTTATTAAAAGTCTAGAGAGAAAGAAAAATGAGAGAGAGAGAGAGAGAGAGAGAAAGAGAGAGAGAGAGAGTGCATGCCTGTGTTTCTCTATTCCTTGCAGATGGTGGGGTGGATGTTTTATGATGGGTCAAACTGTAATGTTGCTGCCTGCTATTCATTCAGGGAATTTTCACCTTATTTAGCCACTACATATTTCATTTCAGAATGTCCCAGCTGTCAGAGCATCAAACTTGAGACCATATGCATTTTTTCTTAACTGATTCCCCTGAAGCAGATCACTTTATTCTTTTTCTGCACTTAGACTCTTGAACATGTCCATGGGCAAACGGGGTAGACTTTCGTTTGAATTGCATTAGAGGGTCTCGGAATGGTTGATTTCTTAATTGCCTTTCCTTGGGACCCATGAGGCTAAGTGCAGGTGCTGTTCAGTTTTTGTTCTTCCTGCAGGCCTGCCTTGTTATAATGTGTGTGTGTGTGTGTGTGTGTGTGTGTGTGTGTGTGTGTGTGTTTCCTTTTTTTCTAATCTTGGCCTCTGTTACAGCCAAGACCACCCATTAAGCCACAGTGTAGAGCACTTCAGTGACATGAATAAAATATTCACAGAAAAGTGATTTTACGTGGGGGGGTTCATAAGTGGAATTTTAACTCTAGCTCCCTTTTCTCAAAAAAGGGATTAGAGCAATTTTCTTTGTTGTTGATTCTCGCCTTTCACCGCTTTTTTATTTTTAATCCAAGGTGCATTGGCAATTTTGTTGGTGTGAATATATTAAAAAACAAAATCTTCAGGGTTCTCTATGTGACATTCAGTTTATTCAGGCTGACTTTCTCATTTGGCTGACACATGGTACATGAAAGAATAGTTGGCTGGCTGAAATACTCATTTGTATTTATTATAACAATTACTACAAGAGAAAAAAATTACAAACTTGCTTAACTTGGGTTTAGCCCAAATCAGTCCCTCAAATTTCTGGTTTATCTCTTTAGTTCTTACCACAACTTTTACTACTTGAATATATTTCTAAGATGGGATCACAAGAGCATTCAAAGTTTCAACTAATGACAGAAAAAGAGGAAGTCTTAGCAGTCAACTCTTGCTTTCTTCACTACTTGCCAAAGCATCCCCGGGAGTTGACTTCCAAATGGTCTCTGAGGCCTCCTAAGTAAGATTTTGTCTCCAAAACTAACCTCAAAATATGCTCCAAGACCCATCCTGGTCCATGTGGGCACTGAAGCCAGCTCCATTGAAATGGGAAGTTGTTTTACCATGTATCAGGGACCAAATTAATCAGGTCCAAGAACTCCCTTTTTAACCCTGGTTTTGAGCACTAAGTAGCTGTGAAGTCAGATGGACTCCACTTTCTTATGACCTAGTGTGACTCCACTGAACGCAAGAACCGAGTTCTCTCTGTGATTGCTTTGTGCTAATAAATGCTGTTTGATGCATAGGTCCAGAGTACTTCATGGATGCCTCATCCGCCATACGTTATGCAACCAACAGTAAGTGATCTCAGTCACCTGAGGCTAAATATTTCTATTATCCAAGTGCAAGCTTTTGGAATGCATAGAAGCTTTGGGGTAAAGCTTTTGTTATATTTTGTAACTCTTTCAGGCAGCCGTATTCCAGATAAAAAGCTGTTCCTGAAGTCCTACAAAAGCACATACAATAGATAGCTAGAGATAGAGATAGACATAGAGAGATAAAGAGAGCAAGAGAGTAAGAGAGTGAGAGTGACAATGAGTGAGTGAGTGAGAGAGAGAGAGAGAGAGAGAGAGAGAAACTTTATTGGAGGAAATGGCAGTCAACCTTCTAAGCGGATGGCTATCATTTCTAGCGAATGAGGAATTTCTGCTTCATGCAGAAGTCTGGACAATTAAATTATAGGAGGAAAGTCTTTTTGTTTCCCTTCTTCTATTATGCTTTGCTTTCTTTGGCCACAGTCTGATGTACCTGATGTGCTTTGGGTACAATTTTGAGTATCATGGTCAAATGTTGACTTAAAACAATATATTTCAAATATGAAGGTAGTTGTCTACTAATATCTGGGGTTACATAGATAGATAGCAAGGTGAGTAAATATTTTTATGTTAACTAACTCTAGTCATTCTCTTTTTCCTTAGTGGAAAATGTCTTCCAAAAAATATTCAAACTCTATTTTCTACTTGCTAGATTTCCCATTTTGTGGCACAATATTACATTAATCCCAAGTGAAAAGTATGACATATTACATTAGAATCTAGACTGAAGGCTAATGATTCAATTCATCTTTGTCTAGGGCTTCCAGGTTTTCTAGTTCTATAGAAATACAAGATAGAGATTTCGATAGCAATGCACTTATGCGAGGGAAAGAGCCCAGACTAGAAGTTGTGTGACAAGGTCTCTGTTGACTCTCCTGGGTATGCTCACATCTGTGCCTTTGATTCCTTTTCTGTCACCATACTTAACAGTGTTATTGGGAGAGAGAGTAAATGAGAGAACATAAGTGAAGACAATGTAAAAACTATGGCAGCTATGTATTATTATTACCACTAACCTTATTATTATTAAATATGTTAGTTGTACAAAGAAGAAGCAATGCTACGTTTCAACCTTTTCAGAAGATACATTTAAATAAAGTGATACATATTAAAGATCAGGGAACAAAATACACAGGCATCTATTTCTTGGACCCAAAGAATCAGAGAATCTGGTTTTCATATTTAAGCTTTTTCCATCTTATTTTTTTAAATAAGGAACTTTCCGTGTTGCTCCTAACATTTCAATAGTTTGTTTTTTATTTAAAGAATAAAATGTTTGAAGCTCACTACAGCAGAACTTTAGAGCATACTTTGCAAATCCCTTGCTTTACTATTATTTACACACCTTGGGGGCTTTCTGAGTTCATCTGGTCTATGTTCTATAAATCATACCAATATGCAACAAACCCAGGCTACACTTTTCTGTCCAAGTCATAAGGTAAAATTCAATATGCGCTGCCAAACCAATATATAGCATAGCACAGACCAAGCCAACACAGGAAAAGGGAAGAAGTCCCGCCAGTTTCTAAAGAAGACTTTCTAGAAGGAAACAGCCACCTTCTAAAAAAATAATGTGTTCATCTATAGGGCATGAATGCTAACTTAGTCCTCACACTGAGGTTCAGCATCATCTCTTTGTGGCCAAAAAGAATGCACATCTGGCAAGATCTGAATATTTTACCAGATGTCAACTTACGTAAGATTCTTCAGTGCTTCTAGATCTATGAGGAGAAGAGAAGATGGTGGTATGGGTCTTTATTTCAGGTGTCACTTAGAACTTTTGTAAAGTTCTTTATATACCTTCTTCTCTACCCCAGCACAGCTTTAACCCCATGTTTGCATGTATTATTTCTTATACATCTTCTCTAGCAATAAATGAGTGTGTGTGTGTGTGTGTGTGTGTGTGTGTGTGTGTGTGTGTGTGTATGCGCACGGGCTTCAATTTACTTCCTTGATTGGTCCTTGCTGTGGCTACTTTTCACTGCTGTCGTATCACTTCCCATGACTACATTGTACATCATGTTTGAGCTTAGAGTGCTGGGTTTAAAATGTAATGTTTATGGCTGAACAGATTCCTAGAAAAAAAAAACGAGTGGCTAGACCACCCACCACTTTGTTATCTTTAATATGGAAAAATCAGCTAAACGGTATTCTGGAAACACAGAGTTTATACCATCAATCTTTGCCCTGTAACAGCCTTTGCTGATTGTTCATATTGCATGAGTAACTTAGTTTCATCATCCAAGTAAGGGTTAAATTAATCATTTTAAGATATTAAAATATAAAAATACTCAAGCCATCTAAAGCCCAGAAACAAAATGCTTAGATCTGAGAAGAATGAATGAGGATCTTGATCATTAATGACATGGATTTTTGATTAGTTCCACTGGGACAGGAAATCCTTCTTAGCTATGGGTGCTGGGCAATTTACTTAAACTTTCTGAGCCACAGTTTCCTCATCTGTAACATGGACATAATAATACCTAGATAGTTATGTGTTTTGTTCACTAAATCAAATAAGGTATTAAAGCTCTTAAGATACTTCTTGGCAAATAGCAAAGGCTCAATAAATTACTATTATTTTTTAGTTATATAGTAGAATTCTCATTATGCTTGATTAGCCCAATTATATAAAATGAGTGCTGTTATAAGAAGAAAGTTGAGAATAAGCAACTTTGTTGAAAATCACTCATTTTTACCACATTCATCATGCATATTTAACTTTCTTTGCTAATGAGTTTGGTGGAAAGGGCCTCTGTGGTCATAAATAAGACAAATTGCTTAGATTAGAATTTATTTCATTTACTTTCTAAACCATTCAGCGCTTAATACTTTAAAAAGCACACATTGGATACCTAGGTCCACTATCAGTAACACTCTAGTTATTTTACAAATAAATTCAAAGTGTTGATAGCCACATCTCAAATATGTTGTCCAGAATTCCAGTTTGCTTGCAATGTTTCTTCTCTGTCATGTTTTCTTTTTCCTCATTAAAAAAAAAAAAAAATCATGTATGAACTCTCCTTGTAGAGGTGTATACTTCGCCAATCACCATGCATGCACAATGACCCTTGAGTGAGAGCCCCATGCATCACCTAGGCCAGAAGTCTTTCAGGTTCCCTCTCAGGCTTGACTTGAAGGGCCCTACGATCTCAATCAAGTTTGTATCTGAGGAGAAAACAGTGTTCTGGTGAAGTTTAAAGGAGAACACAGTGTCCTTGGTCTCTCTGCTAGGGTTGATGAATGGTTGAACTGAACGGGTGACAATTGGTAAGAGATAAATGAAATGACCCAGAGAAGGGAAGGGAACAGTAAAGGTGGTATGAGAGAACAGAAAACATAAGCGCATCGTGTTGAAATTTGCTCTTTGAGCTTGTTTCTTTGGAGATTTAGTTTTCCAAGTAGCATGAAATGTGCCTTTTTGTAGATTTAGAAAAATAATCTGGGAAGACGGGATAAAAGTCTGCTCTCACAGGTTATAACCGTCATTCTGGTATTTGTGCAAGGAAAGAGATCTCTGTCCTTGGACTCCAGGACCTTATTGGATCTCCTGGAAAGTCAACAAACCCCACTTAGGGAAGCAAGGACATCCCTGTTTGCATTCTGTTGTTGTTCACCTGAACAGACTCTGAGGAGAGAGTACTGTTAGACTAAATTAGGAATTCCCCTTTTTCTGTAAGAAAGTAAAAATGCTGACATTGTCGATGCAATTGGTTATTTGTTTCTATATCTCAGTGCAGAGTTCTGTACGCTGAAATCTCACCATTACACTGACAGAATTTTAATAGTTGATGGATTGCATCGAATTTCTACTCTACAGAACGGCATGTCACATTGGAATGTCATATGAATACACAATTGAAATTCTCATGTTCCAATACATTGGACATTTTGTTACATCTGTGCTACTGACAAGGAGAGAAGATGATAGCTCCCAAGAGAAAGCAGAGTTCCATTCCCTTAAATTCTATTTAGGCTCATTTGGATCATAAATCTTCTGTTCTTCGTGTGGTTCGTGTTATATCATCTCAAGGAGAAAGGTCAGCTTTCATTTTTACTTAATTACAAGTTGGTTATCTAATTACAGTAGTCTAAGAAAGACAAGATGCCCTTATTGAATCAGTAGATGATTTGTTGCCATGCATGACTAAATTATAATTTTTATGATTAATAAACCCTAAGTTTACAGCTGAAGAGTACATATAAACTGCTTCTCTTCAACAAGGCTGTTTAAGAAAGCCCCAGAATATTTCATTTGGTCATTCTTTGCCCTTAAACAGGTAAGGCCTAAGGCCTAGTTTTAGAGTTTGTGTCCTTCAAATTTGCAAACATGTATTCTGAAAGGTATTATCACCAAATTTGAAAAGGATATTAGAATTATGTTCAGAAAGCAAGGTTTTTAGATAGGACCCTTTTATTTTAAACATCTAAACTGAGCAAAAAAATCCCATAGTTTCAATATTTTAAAAATAGTACAACATTTTTTTACTATCTAAGGGATAAACCTGGTTAATATATATATGGGTAATATTTAAGTGTGAATATATGGTATATACACCATATATGCATATGGGCCAAATCTTTTTTTTTTTTAACTAAGTAACAAAAAAGCAAAACCAAACAACAGCAGCAACTCTAACTATATATACTATTTCTACCAGAAGAAAATTCAAATGAATGAGAAGTACCTTAGGAAAGGCAATCTCTGTTGAGTGTCACTTTCTTTTCAGTATTCTAGGAGGATAATGTAAATATGAACAAAAAAATTTCACAGCAAGTCTCCTGAATGCCCTAACTACTACTAGAAAGCAGTACTGGTTTTGCCATTGTCAAATGTAACTTCAAAATTCTACAGTGATTTTTCAAAAATAATCTTAGATGACTTTAATATAGATAACTTTAAACCATGAAATTCAAGGCTTATGATTCGAAGTGTGTAGAGTATAAAAGATTTTCCACCTAAGCATCTCTTACTCGTCATTTCTATTCTCCAGAAGTACACCTTGTAAACAAATTCATATATCCCCATCCAGCCAATTTTTATGCATGTGAAAGTATACATCATGTGTGTAAATGTGTATTTTTAATATATAAACAAGATTACAGATAGCATATTGCAATTGACTTTATTTTTCCTCAATAATAGACTATTCTGAATGTCATTACTTATGAGTCACATCTAGATCCATATCAGTTTTGATTAATAACTTCATAATATGCCATTGTCTAAATGTACTAGAGGTATTTATCTAATTTCCTATTCATAGTTCTTTTAGTTGGTTCTACTACTTGCTGTAAAACTCAAGACTATAACGTTGAGTACTAGTGAGAAAATAGCTATAGGAAAAATTGCTGGCACAAAAAATATATGCATTTAAAAATTTAATATATATTATTGTCTAGTTGCATTTTTTTTAAATGTTTAATTTTAAAGATGTGGGGTACATCTCAGGGTTAGGTATACAGATGTTCATTATGCAGTTACCCTTGTTGATGAGGTGTGCCTTCCCCTCCCCTAGCAGTTTCCCACTATGGCCAATCCCATTCCACCCTCCCCTGGCAGTTTCCCACTACTGACAATCCCACCCCACCACCTCCCCTGGCAGTTTCCCCCTACTGCCCATCCCTTTCTTATAGTATTGTGATAATTGTTCAAGGTCTGCTTATGAGAAAGAACATATGGTACTCTGTTCTTTGTTTCTGAGATAGATCACTGAATATGATAGACTCTGTATCTATCCAAGTTGCTGCAAAGTTCATATGTTTGTCCTTCTTTATGGCTGCATAATATTTCATCATGTATATGTACCACATTTTTTTATCCAGTCCAGTTTCGATGAGCAGCGTGGATGATTCCATGTTTTTGCTGTAGTGATAAATGCTGCAATAAACATGCATCCAATGCATTTTAAAAAGCGACTTTTCATTCTGCATGTCCTCAATACACGGTGATTTCACATTTTCAATACTTTGTTAATATGGTAAATAGAGAATGGTGTCTCGCTGATGGTTTATTTTTATTTCTGAGTTCTATAGGAGTTGAGCTGCCTTTTTCCATACTTATTGAATGATTTTATTTTATTTTTGAAATTCAAGTTGATTATCTGTGCTCATTTTTTTTTCTTTTGGAGCATTGATCTTTTTATTTATAAAAGACCTTATTACAATTAGTAAGTCATAAATAATTTAGACATTTTCTCAGCTTCTTACTTTGAATTTTAATTTTATGGTGTTTGTCATGCAGATTTTTAGTATTCATGCATTTAAATCTATTGGTCTTTTCTTTTTAGAACAAGGGTCAGCAAACGTTTTCTGTAAAAAGTCAAACAGTAACTATTTGTTTTGTGAGTTTTGTGTTCTCTGTTATACCTACTCAGGTCTATAAGTTATTTTGAAAGCAGCCATAGACAATACCTTTATTACAAGCATGGCTGAGATCCAATAAAACTTTATTTACAGAGATAGGTGAGGCCGCACTTGGCTCACAGACTCTATTTTGACTATCCCTGTTTCAGAGCATATGGAATCCATGCAAAATAACTTCATCACTCTTAGATTGAAAACAACATCTGTTTTCTTATTGTATTTATAGTACATTTTATTTTTAAAATTTGTTACTTTTGAAGTGTATTTTATAGTATGAGATTATAATCCAAGTTTTTTTCCTCCTAAACAAAATGTGTAGCCAATTGTCATAGCAAATTCTACCAAATAAGCCATCTTTATTTTCTCCACTGATAACAAATTTTATGCCAGTGTTTATCACAGTATAAAACTCTTTTTTACCTTTAGGTCTATTTCTGAACTCTATTTTGTTCTATTCATCTATTTTTTAAAATTGTTACTCTATTTTAATTACTATAACTTTTCAATGCCTACTACACTGGTAGGACCAGTCCCCAACATAATTTTTTGTTTGTGTCTCAAGAATTTCTCTAACTAGTTTACATTTTTAAATAAATTTTAGTTGTGTTTTATCAAGTTAAAAAATTTACTGAAATTTTGATTGGTGTCACTTTGTACATTAACTAGTGGGAAATTTAAGAATATTTATTTTCAACATTGAATTTTTCCATCCAGAAATAATATTTTGCCATTTGCTCCAGAATTCTTTTGTGTTTTGGGGGTTTCTTAAGAAATTATAAAAGTTTCCTTCATGCACAAGGATAACACCCCCAAAAAACTGGGATTATCTTTTGGAGGATGGGTTCCTTGTAGTAAAAGCTTCCCCTGCTAGGTAAGCATTCTAGGAATCCATCAGCATCAGTGTACTGACTAATGTTGTGAAGGACTGTGTCTAGGTTCAGTTATTTATTTATTTATTTTTTTGGAGATTCTTTTCAACATGTTTGCCCACTTCATAATGGGTGATTTATGAGCGTACTTGAACA
>CAUYQG010129811.1:0-53788 GCA_963574415.1 Tarsius wallacei
GGCTGCCGGCAGGGGCGGCGGCCGCTTTTACCTCAGGCCTGCTGTAATGCCTCTGCGGTGTCCGTGGACAGGTTCCGTGTGGGGAGCAGGCCCCCTGGGAGAGATCTGGAGTCTTTCTGTGTCCTCTTCTGCGGAGGTCTCACGGACCACGCTGCCCGGTCGCCATCTTGGCCCCTCCCTCCAGGTATGGGTCGACCTTAATTGTTTTAATTACCAACATTTCTGGCACCTACAGTCATGCATGGCATAAAGTCTATGATCAGTAAACATTGAATGAGTGACTGAATGAATGTAGAATACAGAGGAATAAGAATTGAAGCAAGCCGGGATTGGTGGCTCAGCCTGTAATCTTGCACCTTTGGGAGGCTGAGGTGAGTGGATTGCCTGAGCCCGCAGGTTCAAGACCCGCCTGGGCAACTTGGCGAGACCTCATCTCTACAATAAATCAAAAATTAGCCAGGCGTGGTAGCGTGTGCCTGTAGTTCCAGCTACTTGGAAGGCTGAGGTGGAAGGATCACTGAAGCCCAGCAGGTCGAGGCTGTGTTGGCCGGGAACGGCCACTGCACTCTAGTCTGGGTGACACAGTGAGACTCCAACTCAAAAAAAAAAAAAAAAAAAAAAAAAAAAAAAGAATTGAAGCAAAACCAGACTTAAAGAAAACAAACAAACAAACAAACAACAACAACAAAAACATTAGATCTGCAGAGACTTAATTATAAGTGATAAGTAACCATTATAATTTTTTTCCTACAAGACAGGAGAAAATAATTAATGGCTAATGAACATCACATAGGGGAGTTTCAGGATTCTTGAGCAGTGACTTTTAACTTGGGCAATTCGCCCAACACATACACACACACACACACACACACACACACACTCCCCAAGGAATATTTGGCAATATCTGAAGATTTTTTGTTGTAAAAACCAGGGGTAAGGGATGCTGCAAACACCCTACAGTGTGCAGAACAGTCCCTTATGACAAATATCAGAAAAGGCTCAGCCAGTTTTTCCAGCACTATTTACTGAATAGACTCTCCTTTCCCCAGTGGTTGTTGGTGGAGGTGTTGTTGAAGATGAGTTGGTTGAGAAATTGAGGTTTTGCTTCTGGAATCTCTATCCTGTTTCATTGGTCTATATGCCTGTTCTTGTACCAATACTAGGTTGTTTTGATTATTGTAGCTTTATAATAAAGTTTAAAGTCTGGATGTTTGATATCTCCTGCTTAGTTTTGTTTGCTGAGGATTGTTTTGGCTATTCATGGTTGGTTGTTCCCATATGAATGCCTGTATTGTCGATTCCAGGTCTGAGAATACTGCTGCTGGCAATTTAATGGGTATTGTGTTAAATCTGTAGATTGCCTTGGGTAGGACGGACATCTTAACAATGTTGATTCTTCCAATCCATGAGCATGGAATATTTTTCTCTTTGTTTGTGTCATCTTTGATTTCTTTGAACAGTGTTTTGCAGCTTTCGTTGTAAAGGTCTTTCACATCTCTGGTTAGGAAGATGCCAAGGTATTTCATTTTTTGTGTGGCTATTGAGTTTGGGATTGTGCTTTTTATTTGAGTTTCTGTTTGTTTATTGTTGGTGTATAGAAATGCAACTGTCTTTTGCACATTTATTTTATACCCTGAGACTTTGCCAAAGTCCTATATTAGTTCAAGGAGGTTTTTGACAGATTCTCTTGGGTTTTTGAGGTATAGGATCATGTTGTCTGCAAAGAGGGATAACTTAACTGACTGACCACATGCAGAAGATTAAAAAAAGACCCCTACCCATCACCATACACAAAAGTCAACTCTAAATGGATCAAAGACCTAAACGTAAAACCTCAAACTATAAGAACCTTAGAAAATGAAGGGGACACTCTTATGGAAATTGGAACTGGCAACCAATTCCTGATCAAAATCCCAAGTGCCTATGCCGTAAGAGATAAGATAGACAAGTGGGACCTCATCAAACTGACAAGCTTCTGCAATGCCAAGGAAACCATCAAGAGAGCAGGGAGACAGCCCACAGACTGGGAAAAAATATTTGCCAACTGTATATTTGACAAAGGCCTAAAATCTAGAATTTACAGGGAACTCAAACTCACCCAAAGGAAAAAAACAAACTGCCTCATAACAAAGTGGGCAAAAGATATGAATAGGCACTTCTCAAAAGAAGACATATGAGCAGCCAACAGATACATGAAAAAATGCTCAACCTCATTAGTCATCAAAGAAATGCAAATTAAAACCACACTGAGATACCACCTAATTCCAGTCAGGATGGCCATCATCAATAACTCAAAAAACAACAGATGCTGAAGAAGATGCAGGGAAAAGGGAATACTTCTACACTGTTGGTGGGAGTGTAAACTAGTACAACCTCTGTGGAAAACAGTTTGGCGATTCCTAAAAGGTCTAAAAATTGACCTTCCACATGACCCCACAGTCACCCTACTGGGAATATACCTGGAGGAACTCAAATCACTCTATGAAAAAGATACCTGCACACACATGTTTATTGCAGCATTGTTCACAATAGCAAAAACATGAAACCAACCGTGCTGCTCATTGAAAGAGGACTGGATAAGAAAAATGTGGTACATATACACAATGGAATATTACACAACCATAAAGAAGGACAAAATTATGAACTTCACAGCAACTTGGATGGACTTAAAAGTCCATAATACTGAGTGATCTATCACAGAAACAAAGAACTGAGTATCACATGTTCTCACTCATAAGAAGACCTTGAACAATTATAATAATATAAGAAAAGGATTGTGAGTAGTGGGAAATTGCCGGGAGGGGAGGGGTGGTGAGTGACTGCAGTAGAGGAATTCTGCTGGGGGAGGAGTGGCACACCTCATCAACAAGGGTACCTGCATAATGAACATTTGTGCACTTAACCCTGAATTGTACCCCACATCTTTAAAATTAAAAAAAAAAAAAAAGAGTGAGCTACACATGGCCCTGAAAAAAAAAGATAAGGCTCTTAGAAGAATAATTGAAATATATCTTTTTAAATCTTCTTGCAAATGTCAAGTTGATAAATAGCAATGTACTTTTTCATCTATATTAAATAAATTTAAAACATTTCATATTCCAAAATTCACTTGAAGTATAACTTTAGACAAATTGAAAACCTCACTAAGATCTTATTTAAAGTATGATTTTTTAGATTGATGTTTAAATATAGTTATGTTCTTTGTTTTCAAAATCACAGTCTGATGTCCTAATTCAGAAACATAATGGAAATAGAAAACAACTTAACCATTGTTCTAATCTCTATTCTTATTTATTTGTAAGCCACATAAGGAAGAGAATTAACAGAGGAAATGATTATTTCAACAGATGAATTAAATAAATTGTACTAAGTAACCCCAAATAAAAGAGTGCAAAAGTTTGCTTTCGATTGAGGTGAAGTCAAAGTGAATCAGATTATAGTACAACTCTAAATGAAGGGGAACTATTTAATAGGTGCAAAGCATGTTAATATTTAGGGTATTTTCTGAGTCATATTTCCTATTTATATCTCATCTAGTTCAAGATTTATTTTTGTTGTCAGTGTTTGCCATTCTATGCTTTGTCAAATGCCCATTAAATCATCACTTTATAAAGTTACTCATATTGAGTGGCATAGGAAGTTAATATTTTAGACTTTCTTCAGATGCATAAGGGAAAATGAAGATCTCAAAATGATTCCTCACAGCCTACTTGTAGAACACGGGGGCCAGAAATGAGATGTGTCCCCAGCATCCTGATGCCTGCTGGAAGCAAACTCTTGGTTGGTAGCCAGGTGAATGAAACTTGACCCTCAAAAGGCTGAAGTGATGAGAAGCAAAGGAAAGGATTTTGAAAAACTGGCCAAGAATATGACAACCTCTAAGATCAAAGAAATGTTCTAGTTGGTATGCACCCTAGAGTGTTAATGGATTCTTCACTGCTTCTTATGCCTCCTGATTTTGTTTGCCAGAATATGACTTTGTCCTTCTTCGACAAAGTGGATTGTGTAGCCTTTTTTTGGAGCCTTAAGCCCTGGCTAATCTTGGCTAAGCTGAAGTGTATCGTTATCTAATACTGACAAAAAAAGATTTTCTTAGGTTTAAACTGATACTTAAATGTGGTACTTTCCCTTCCGAGAGCATAAAATAGATGTGAGTTATTGAGCATCAGCTGTGTACTAAACACCATACTGGCACCCTTTAAATACATGAACTCATTTGTGCTTTAGTGCAACCCAGTGAAGTTGATCTTTTTATCTCTCTTTTCAGAATGGAAATAGGAATTGAGTGGGGGTTGGTAACTTGTGTGGAGTCACATAGGATTCAAATTCATGACTGACTTCATTGTCACTTATTCTTTCAACACTGACGTATTGAGAGCCTCCTGTCCTATATCTTACTTATTTATTTCTAAGTGAATTTTATACTTTAATATTTTATTTATAATTTTTTAAATAAATGCTCAAATTTCTACCATTAACAACATGTATTGAGTATCTCATTTGTCTAAGTTACCGTGCTGGATGCTGCATTTCATACACAGAATGAAAAGTGGTCCTTTCTTCAAATAGCTTGTGGCCTGGCTACTTATAGAGCACCTATAGATTTCAGAACTTGGGGGAGATGTAGTGAAAGTGCAATTAAGCATGAGTCATCTTAATACTTGCAGCCCTTTTTGTTGCTTGGCAGTTCACTCATTCGTTGTAAACTTCCTTATCAAAAGTGCCTTGCCCTGACTGTGGGGTGTTTCTACACTTAACAGATCCTTACTAAATATTTGGAAAAGATGAAAATAATAATAATAAAGTCCTCATTTCTGACTACTTTAACCTGCTTGTTAAAATGTTTCTACAATGTGGCTTAACAGAGGAAGTGGCTTAACAGAGGAAGGCAAAAGTATTTTTGAAGTAAGACTATAGGGGTTTATACAATAACAATCTGCTTTGAGATTTAGTGTTTAGAAAGATATAATATATACTTATACTTCTGTAAGGCATCAAAATATGCTTTCTTTTTATTAACTTATTTCTTGCTCTGAGTTTTTCTTTCACATTTTAACATGTTTATTGTAGAAAAATTAGAAAAGACAAACCTTTTTATTATTTGTTGAACATTTACAATTAGTAAAGTAAATAAAATGAAGCTGCAAAGGGGGACAGTAGAAAAAGATGGGTGTCGCAAGAAGAAAAAGACTCAACCAAAGAACAGAGAGAAAGACTGAAAGAAGACAAACGTTCTTTGAGCTCTTCTTCTAAGTGCTCCCTGGCACTGGAGCTTTTAGCTATAGTGTCATTATGGATATTGACCTTTTAATCTGGTTTTTAATTTTGTCAGTTATTAGAAAGCAGAGGACCTTTAACTTAGTAAAGAATCTTATCGTAAAGGGGTCAGTCAGCTTTTGCTCGCTATATGATGTTGCCTTTAAGTACAGTGGTGTATTGTTATTCAGAATTGTTCTCTTTTATCGAAAACCTATGGAAATAAATGTTCTGGGATTTTAAAAAAAGAATCTTACTGTTAAAAAATCCTCATGTGTACAGATTTCTTCAATCTCACAAATTTTTCTGCATTTATACTAGATGTAATTGTTAACATCAAATTTTAGAGTTGTGCAATACTTTATAGGCAATCCTAGTCTCTTTATGTGTCAGGCAGTTACTGAAACTCAGGAGGTTGGATGACTTTCCTAAGGTTGCCCTGATGGTTTGTATTAAGCTCACAATGGAATTTTAATCTCCTGACTGGAGACCAGTACTTCTCTTGCTGCTCCTCTATTCATCATTTACTCATCTATTCATTCAGCAAAGATATATTCATATCAACTATGTACATGGCACCATGAGTTGTATACAAACATAAATAAAACATATTTCCTATTCTCTAGAACGATCTGTTAAAAAGCTAATTGTAACACAAAATATAGGGAAATTGTAATGTTGGAAATATGAATAAAATACCATGAGAATGCATAAGAATGAGGATCTAATTATGATTTGGAGATCAGGAAATGTTTCTCTGAGGTTGCAGCTGACCTTAGTAAGGTTTTGATGGCTGAGTAGGATACAGAATGATCAAGTTCAGAGCTATCAAAACATGATGATATTGGTGGTGATAAATAATCTAGTATGGTTGTACTGCAAAGGGTATAGACTGGATGATGAGGGATTCGGGGCTGTCAGGGAGACGGGAGGCAGATGTTATCTCAGGTTACAGGACATAATCCTGAATGTTTATGGCCAGATCAAAGGTTTTGAATTTCACTTTGTAGACAATTAGCCTATATTACAAGACTAGAATGTGAATTTTATAAATTCAGGGACAATGTCTTATTCATTTTACTATCTCCAGAGGCGACAGAGTAGCCTTTTAAATAACGTTAATTAGATGAGTAGGAAACTCAGCAAATACTTGGTGGATGGATAAATGGTCAGTCAGTAAAAAACCCTCAATGGAAGTAAAAGTCTTTTTCACGGTCTCATCAATATTTTTGGAAGGTAGCTTGAGCCATTTGGAAGGTTGGTTAGAGAGAGCTGAGAGTATGCAGGAAGAGATACTAATTAGGAGGCTCTTGTAGAACTATAAGTGAGAATTCATCAGCACCAGAATTCAGTCCTTGGCAGTAAGGAAGGAAATAAAAGATTAGAAAAATGGCAGAAATAAATTCTAAAGAGTATTCATTCTGCAAGCATTTAGTGAGTACCTGTTATATTCTGGGTACTATGCTTATCTTTGGGGATAGAGATATATAAATTAAAAATAGTTCCTATGCTCAAAGGATTAATTCTACTGTGAGAGAGAAAAATAAAAAATGATTACAAGACATTAAGATAAGTGAAGGAATACCATAATTTTTAAGTATTGACTGTGCTAATCATATTACAAACATCATTATATTTAATTCTGACTACCTCTTTAGTATTATTCCTACTTTATTGGGGAAGGCAGGTCTATCCCTAATCTTGGCAGGGCCCAGGACAGGAGTACAAATGGAGGGCCACTTACCAAAGTCTAAATATTTGGAAGTTATAAACTAGGCTAATAAACTGATAAAGTCTAATCTGTCTTCTTGCCTTGACACATATACCTTCATAACATACTAGAAGGCCAGGTTCCAATTCAGAATTCTTAGACTCCTCAGCCATCCCTAGCCTGTGATATCCTCACCCTCTTTTCATCCATGGCTTTACCCCACCTCTTGGACAGGCTTCATGAACTTGTATGTGAACTTCCTTGACTGCAGGTCCCATCTCTGTTCACACCTTCTACAAATAGTCACCTTTTGGCCACTTCTGTATCCTGGGGTACACATAGCAGGAAAGTGGCTCCACCAAAGAGAATATGCAGGCCCTGGAAGCTGGCCTAGGGGTCTTTGGGCTGAGAATTTCCGTCTTGGGCACCCCGAGTATAATCAGTAAGAAGAGACATGGACTGTAGGTCAGGTGTATAGCCAGAGGACCAGAGCAGGGCCTCCAGTTCAAGCCCCGCCTGCCAGTCTAAGAGCAGTTTTGGATGAGGAGGCAGGTTAAGTAATGTATCTCGATGTCCACAGGTAGAAAGTGGTGGAATCAGAATTGCAGAGCCTTATTTAGGCACACAGAGGAGTATTACCTCAGTCAGTTAGGGCAAGTCAGCTGATACAAGAGTACTGATGAGTGATTGCTTAGGGGTGGGAGGGTTGGGGCTGTCAAAGAGATTTTTCTAAGAGGAGTATTGTTTAAAATCTTGAAGGACTAGGGCAGGCACAAGACTGGAAGTGGAGGAGAGCATGCCTACCTGAGGTGGTGGCAATCTTTTTGACAAGATTAGAGCTGTGCTTGTGGTGCAGGGAGGAGGAATAAAGATTGAAGAGTTAAATAGTTCTTATCCAAAAGGGAAAGGAGAGGGACATAATCACATTTAGGTATAGGGCTGAAGAAGAACTAGAAAGCAAAGATGACTCAAAGCTTTCTCTCTTGAATGACTAGGGAGGTAGTGAGTCATTTACAGAAATTGAGTCCAGAAGGAAGCTTGGGATGTTGGGCTATTAAAGTTGGGCTTATGGGTTAATAATGAGAATACTGATGGAGAGAGAAACAAGTATGTCAGAGTCTTGGAGGGTAGTCATATTTAAGGAGTGGGCAAAAGAGAGAACTAACAAAAACAAAACAGAACAACACAAAAAAGTGAACAGCAGAAGTTTTTAAGAGACAAGGAGCTTGAATTTCATAGTGCCATTAGTGCCATGGTAGGCTAAATTTAAGAAGGAACTTCAGTTGCTATGAAGCCTTTAAGTACAACACATAAAGAAAGGAGGCCCTTAAATTTAGCAATCAGAAGTTAGGGTCCTAGGGATGTAAAACAGTTTATAAGCATGTGATAGTATACAACGAGGAAATAAGGGAGTGAATAGTGGTAGTTTAAAAAAAATTATGCTTGACTTCTAGGAAAGGAGAGAGATTAGAGATTTGTTTGACAGGAAAGTAGGGTCCAGGAAGAAAATTGACTTATTATTATTCTATGTGAGGATATTTTTAATATCCTTGGCTGAAAGGATGCAGTTAAATAGGAGAGACTAAAGATATGAGTTCTCTGATATGTCCTACACACCCTCTGTCTCTACTTCATTAGTAGGCGCAAAGAGCAGATCTCACCACTGTCCACCTTAAGACTCACTATCCTCAAACTTAGCCCTTTTTGTTACAATCATCACATGATGCCCGGGGCTTCCTGGTCACCACTTGTCAGATGATTCTCACCTCCATAGCATTACTGGCTCTTTTATCGTTAAGGCCTTCTGCAGCCTCCTCTGGTGTTATCCTTGTTATCCTCCTGAACCTTTATTATTTTTCTTCATAGCACTTACTATTCTCTGACATACATTCACTTATTTTTACTATGATTGTTTTGTCCCTAATAAAAAGCCAACTAGTTCTTAGCACAGTGTCTGACACATAGTAGAGACTCAGTACATATTTGTTGAATGAGGCATATAAAACAGAGAAGAAGGGATAATTGATGGGGCAAGATTCCAAATTTGGGCTTGGCAAACTTTTTGTAACTGGCCAGATGGTAAATATTTTGCGTTTCGCTGGCCACAAATGGTCCCTGTTCCATATTATTCATTGTTGTTTTCTTAAATAGTCCTTTAAAACATGTAAAAGTCAACTTTAGCTAACAGGCTGCACATAAACAAGTCGTGGACCTGACCATTTCTTGCCAACCACTGTGGAAGTCAAGGAAAGAGGATTTAGAGTACAGGTAAAGATTTGGGGTAGAATAGAAAAGGGATACATCTGCCTCTGAAACTGAAAGTGAAAAAAACAGATGAAATGTAAAGAACAGACAAGTGAGAGTGTTCATGCCAATGGCATCAGATACCTCCCAGTGAGGGGGAAGTGAAGTCTGCAGTTCGGTTTTAAACACTTGAGTGGGAAAGTTTTGAAAGAATAGGATGGCTAATCAAATAGAGATGGGTAAGAAAATTGATAAGCAACACAAGATTCAGCCAAAGTTGGACAACATGAATCTGTGTGCTACAAGACTGGGGAAAAGGTTGATCCAGAGAATTCTAGCTCATGATGCTTAAGATGATACTGCACAAAATTTAGAAAATGGTTGATCCCTGACATGCCAGTACAGAATAATAATTGGTTTTCCTCATACTATTTTTGATAAAATTGTTTCTAGAATCAACAAAGAAATATGAACTAATTTGTGAATTATAATATCAACAATTAACTTTTATGTTTATTAATAATAAATAAACAACCTGAGGTATTTAAATAAATAGCCTAGCCGGGCTCCGTGGCTCAGCCTGTAATCCCAGCGCTTTGGGAGGCTGAGGTGAGTGGATTGCCTGAGCCCACGGGTTCGAGACCCGCCTGGGCAACTTGGTGAGACCTTATCTCTACAATAAATCAAAAATTAGCCAGGCGTGGTAGTGCGCGCCTATAGTTCCAGCTACTTGGAAGGCTGATGCGGAATGATCACCGGAGCCCAGCAGGTCGAGGCTGCAATGGCTGGGAGTGGCCACTGCACTCCAGTCTGGGTGACAGAGTGAGACTCCAACTCAGAAAAAATAAAAAATAAAAATAAATAAATAGCCTAAGCCATAAGCTATTTATTTATTAATGGTAATCACATTTAATCATATTATGTAAGTTCTGGCATCATATTTGACCTACAGATGGGGAAGTTAAGAAATGTACACAAAGGCATACAAAGTTCTTGAGTGATAGAACAAGATGAACCCAACCAAGTCTGTCTGATGTCCAGTCTATGCTCTTAACTTATCATAATAGAGTGCTGATTAATGATTAATATCAATGTGAAAGAAATCTCTTGTGACAATTCCTGTCCTCACACTATCTTGTTAAGCAATCTTTATATTGCTTCCAGTGAGGACATGGATATTGTACTTATAACATTTTCCAGTAAAATGGAACCAGGAGGACTTGGGAATGTATTAGATAACAGAATCCAGGATTAGTGTCTCCAATTGGAATGGTTCATCAAAGAAATGTAATAGAGGTAAAAATATAATCTTTTGGTTAGGTCCAGAAACAACTGCCAAAGTGCACTGTCTTAACTGTGGGGTGTGTAGGGAGGAAAAATACCGAAAGGTTTTAGTTGCCTCACTTTAAGGACTGATGAACTGCGACTTGTCCAGAGGAAAATAAAATAGGGAAACTATCCAAGACCACTTCATCTGAGGACAATTAAAGAAAGTCATAAAGTCTTGGAGCAAAAAATCCTGATGGTGTTGGGACTGGGAGAGAGAGCAATGTCTTTAAATATTTCTGAAAGTTTTCATAGAGAAGATAAATTAGACTTGTTCTGTGTGATCTTTGTGGTTGAAGCTAGGAGTAATAGACAGGTATTACAAGAGGCCAGAGTTTGGCTCAGTATGAGAAATAACTCCTGTTCAAAATCTTAATGAGTTGCCTTGGAAATGAATGCATTCCCCATTGCCAGACATGTTTTAAGGTGAGAGAGAACTATCACTTATTAGAACTTACTCCAAATGACCTCTGAAGTCCCTGCTAATACTAAATGTTTGCCTTTGAACATGTCAGATGAACAAAAAAGTAAACTTCTCAATTTTCTTCTCTACCGTGTTTGCAACCTGATTTAGTAGTGTTAACTATATGGTGGTATATATTACAGAACTTCTGTTTTGAACCAAAGCTGAACAAATTCTAATTTTTCACTTAGAATAGGACAAGATGTTTAGCATACCATGTTAGACTTTGATTATTTCTTTGAAAAGGATGTATATTTTACTTGTGTGTAATTCTTGCTAAAGATTATACTGAATTTGTACTGAATACTCCTGCCAATATCTCTTCTAAGCCACATCCCATGGTTAATTTTTAGTAAGTTTACTAGACACTCATGGTGTTTTCTGTAAAGTGATGTTTTCAAGAAGTGCCTTGAAAACCTCACTGATCTTTTAACAGATTAGATTCTAATATACAGAGTGAAGTTGTTCCCAAATGGACATTATCGACTTTCTGAGACCAATATAATTAGTTCCTGAACCTAATTCTGTGATTTGTCTTATGTTTTTGTCCTGTTTTAGAATACGTATATTCAAAGTTTCGATTTTCCAATATTATCAATAGAAAGTTAGCTGATATTTATTTAAAACCCCCTAGTTTGCCTTTCTGAAGGTATTAAAAAACACTTTTTAATTGGTTACCATCAAGTCTTTCTGACATTCATGAACAAAGTTAATTCAAAAAATTAAAGAAAGTCATAAAGTCTTGGATTTCAATTGTAATCCTTTAATGTTTACCCAATTATCAGTAGGTATATTGCTTACTGAAAAGAAATACTTTTTTTATTTTTTAGGTGTAATCCCTTTTCATGGATTTTCAATGTATGGTAAGTTGGGCTTTAAAAACATCATGCAATTTTATTTGCTCATTTAAAAAATAATAACTGACAGAAATAAGTGTTTTTAATGTAGAGAGATAATAAAGTAAAATGCATACTAGTCCCCTGTAAAGGTTTAATTTCTGTAATTATTGTTTTTATTACACTTTGGAAAATTAAACATAAAGATAACCACTTTAAATAAAATCACACACAAGTTATGAATATTTTTAAACATTGAATTTAATATTTGCATATGTCCAATTAAAAAATATATAAAAATAAGCCGGGCTCGGTGGTTCAGCCTGTAATCCCACGCCTTGGGAGGCTGAGGTGAGTGGATTGCCTTAGCCCGCACGTTCGAGACCCACCTGGGCAACTTGGTGAGACCTCATCTCTACAATAAATCAAAAAATTAGCCAGGCATGGTAGCGCGCACCTGTAGCTCCAGCTACTTGGAAGGCTGAGTCGGAAGGATCGCCGGAGCCCAGCAGGGCGAGGCTGCTGTGGCCGGGAGCGGCCACTGCACTCCAGTCGGGGCGATGGAGTGAGACTCCAGCTCAAAAAATATATATATATATAAAGTTGTCATAATTGGTTAGGTAGTGATTGCTTGACAATTGGAATTAGATCATACTGTGAAAGTGGAATTCACTGGAAACTAGAGATACATATTAATCTTTAGCTATAATTGATGTAAAATCAAGTTGTTTAAGTTCCTACTAATTCTCATGAGTTTTTTAAAAATAATAATAGGTCAGAGGGAATTCTAAGGAAGGGTAACACTGAGTTTGTGCTCATGATTTCTCCAGGCTACTGGCATGCACAGCAACGGTTAGGTTAGAGCAGTCGGCCTTCCCGAGATACACATGAAGACACATGTGCAGGCTTGAGAGCACTGAATGCCTTTCAGGGCTCCTGTCACTGAATGAGGAATGCAAGAAGCTTCACAAAGATTAGCAAGAGGAAGAACATGCTACACCTTAAAAGCCACTTAATTTTTAAATTTTTATGTATTCCATATAAACTTATTAAAGATTGCTCTCACCTTTATTTTTACCTACTACTTTTAGAATAAGCAGGAATACATCAATGTTTTACCTTTGTAACAAGAATCAGCAATAAATTAGCCCTCTTCTTTGTGTTAATTTAAGCACCTCAGTGTTCAGCATCAGTCATAGTGAGTGATATCACATGAAACTTTTAAAGCTAGCATACAATCAAAATAATTCAAAGTACCTAGAAACTTTACATTATGCCATCTTGATGGTGTTGGCCACAGGCTTGAATTAGAGGGTAATCAACTTTATTCCCTTGAGCAACCAAAATTTCATAACATAATAAATAATGTTATAGTGTCCTCACAGTATATTTCTCTTATAAACACATGAGGAACTCAAAATAGAAAACGAAAAAGATTAAGAATATTAATTTTTACCAAACCATAGAAATGGATAGCCCTTTTATTCTTCTACTTTAAAAATTCCAACTGCAGGAATTTTTCAAGTAAACAGTTTTTAGAAGTTGTACTTGAATGATTTGGAAGATACTTGATGTCATGAAAGTTTAAATCTTCTAGCAATTCTCAGTGTTCAAAATACATCATTGACAACCTCTGCCTATTCACATTTGGATAAGCTAAAGTTTATACACCTGAGGGGAAAACATTTACTAACAATGATGCAAGATATTTGATACAGAGTTAATTTATACTATTTTAGAAGATTATTTTGAATATCCACAGATACTTTACCAACAACCACTTAATTTAGAACCAGTATACTAGAATAATCACAAATCATATCTAAGTCATTTTAGTGAGTACTTTGCTACTTCAGTTTTAGTTACTATATTTCTTTAAATTTGTAACACTAGCTAGGCGTGGTGGCAGGTGCCCTTAGTCTCATCTACTCGGGAGGGTGAGGCAGGAATATCGCTTGAGCCTAGGAGTCAGGCTGCAGTGAACCATGATCATGCCACTGAACTCTAGCCTGGGTGACAGAGTGAGATACCAACTCAAAGAAAATAATTATATTCTTTCAAAAATTGATTCAAAATTTTTCTCTAACTTAAAATGCCTTCTACTCTCTTATTTATGCAGATTATTGCAGTTTTATTATAGGCTTATGGTATATTATGATTTCATAAATAAATTACTACAGTACAATATTTAATTGGTTAAAAAGATAATGAGCTAAATTTTTTTTTTTGAGTTGGGGTCTCACTCTGTCACCCAGGCTGGAGAGTAATGGCACTCTCCTGGCAACCGCAGCCTTGACTTGCTGGGCTCAGGCGATCCTTCTGCCTCAGCCTTTTAAGTAACTGGAACTATAGGCATGCACCACCATGCCCAGCTAATTTTTTGATTTATTGTAGAGATGAGGTCTCGCCAACTTGTGCAGGCTGGTATTGAACCCATGGGTTCAGGCAATTCTCTCACCTCAGCCTCCCAGAGTGCTGGGATTATAGACATAAGCCACTGCGCTCAGCCCAAATTTATTTTTATAGACAAAACAAATAGAAAAATGCTTAAAATTAAGTTATGTATAATATTTTTTACATATTATATATAATGACTAAAGCTTTCATTTCTTAGCTATATGAAGGAATTCAACATAAACAATTGTGATATCTTGAATAATAACTAATTGTAGTTTTTTTTGTATCTTATATGTTTGTAGAAAAGTGCTCATTTAAAAATTTTTCCTCATCTCATCACTGGAAACTATCATTAATAATTACTGAACCCATAAAGTCTTCAGATTCAGATGACAAGTTTTTACATATCAATAACTTTAAAAGTTAGAGGAAAAATATGCATTATTTTTTAAAAGTAAATAAATGTCAAGCCTTCACTTTGAATTTATAATAATAGTATTTGTGCCACATTGCTTTTCTTTAGGCTGTTATTGCAATTAGAACATGAGTTATTATTTTTAATATATAAAATACTCTAACTTGGGATAATTGGGTAATTTATTTTGATAATAAATTCTAAAAACTACTTTTGAAATAGAAGGACATACCTGTCTGGTTTTAAACTTTTACATATAACATGATATATTATATATAAATTGTTCTATATATATATACAAGTGGTTATTTTTATATGTATTTAGATATTTACTCCCTAAAATTGATTTTGTTTCATTTTTGCCCTTCAGAAAAAGTAAAATTTCTGACTTGCAATGCTAGTTTTCAGTGAGTTATTCTTTAGTAATACTGTGTACCCCCCTTTGTCCCCCCAAAACTGAATTTTTGTGTTTGTAAGCATTTAAAATATTTTACTACTTTTCCTTTCATTTTTTTCAAAAAGAGAGCTAAATTGGCCCACTGATTTCTCTTACTCATTGCCTACTGTCCTCAGAGCATTACCAACATTATAGAGCCCCAGAACATCTTACTTGTCCAATTAATATAGTTTGAAATTACCCTATAAGTGAGGCATTTTAATTAAAATTAATATGTAGGTAATGCAGTTTTATGTGTATGCATTATTAATATGTTTATGCTGCCTAAAATCCTTGAAGCTCGAAAAGATGGAAAGCATTATCACGTTTGTTAGTGTAGAATAATCACGTGGTCAGGTCGCCCTTCCAGATTAGAATTTTCTGATATTCAGCTGTGGGATAGCTGGTTGAATTGATCTACTTGTGCTTAATTGCTAAGAACTAGGGACAAAGGCACACTTAATTCTGCATTTATTAGGGAACTATATCCTTTGCCTGGGAACTGTTTTAAGTCGGTGAAAACTGTCTTGATCTATATGAAGATATGCCAATATAGACCAATAGAGTAAAGCTGTTACTCAAAATTTTTATTTTCAAATTGAATTAATTGAAGACTACGATTCTAAAATTTAGTCATAAATCACCTTATAGTTTACATACCTGACTTTCAAAATTAAACACTTTGAAAAGTGGCCTGATTTTTTGTGGGACAAAGTAAAAATGAGTTGCCTGTTTGTTACTTTTTTTCCACTTCAGTTAAAAAAAGAGAGACTTGACTATATTTAGTTTTTTATAAGTTACTACAAAATTTTTAATAATTCTGTATAATTTTATTATGCCATTCTTAGTCAACTGTTAAATTGGAATTATAATGGTTTATAATAATATTATTTTCTTATCATATTTAATGACTGTTTGAACTTTACATGTGCATATATCCCTTTTTCTAAATAAAAAAAATGAAAATGGAATGAAAAAAATTTTAACTTGTCTATGAATGAATATTACTATGAAATATTGACTTATTCTTTCATATTTCACAAATTTATTTTTAAAATTTTAATAGTTCTGCAGTATTATCAATTAATTTTTTTTCTTTCAGTTGCACCACTTTGTTTTCTATACCATGAACCTTACAAATTGTATCAGATATTCCGTGAGATGTATGTGCGTTTTTTCTTCAGACTTCATTCCATCTCTTCTCATCCTTCTGTAAGTTCATAAAAGTTGGATCAAATCAGACACTAATCTGATTTTTCTTTTAAAAAGTCTCCTACTCAAATTAGAAAGCAACGACTTTAATTTGTGATGTTGAACAACGTGTTTTTCTAGCATAAATGAAAGAGAAGATGAAATTTATATTTAAGTATTTTTGGTAATAATGAGAAAAAAGTACTCTATCAACTACATTTAAGTGACTTTTTATGTATTAAAGAAAAAACATAGAATGTCCATATTATTATTCTTGACAAAAATGTCTGCCTTCTTTCCTGATTTTTATCTATGAAATTAAGTTAATAATATGTCATCGGTAGTGCTGTAGAAAAGTCTACAAAGCACCCAGTGTAGTTAGTACTCAACCCATAGCAAGTGTTCAGCATAGAAATGGTTGTTGTTATCATCATCTTTTCTTTGCTAATGAAAATCAAACATTTATTTGTCACTTGTTTATCAGTTTCATATTTAGCTAATTACCAATTGTCATACTAGATATTTTCTTTTTATTTATTCAATACAAAGCTCCTATGACCTCAATATGAGCATCAAAGAAAAGCATATTAGAAGTTGAACATTTTAATTTATTTTATTTTGGCTACTCCTTTATCATATTTTTTTTTCTTCCCATAAGCCTGAGTAAAAGCAGTGTTTATTTTATGTGTTGTGCTTTTCCCCCGCTTTGGACTTGCTTTTGTCTAGTGTGGGTATCTACACTTCCAGAAGAAATATTCAACTGGAATACATGTCAGAGCTACTAGATTTCCCTAAAGAGGAGACTGTGTTGCTGCTACTTAGTTAAATAGCTATTCTTTATGCTTCCAGTTTAAAAGCCTATGTATTCCACCTTCCTCCAACATCTCCAGTTTTGCTCTCATACTTTGCTAGTGAAAATTGACAAATAACAGAATTCCCAGATGCCATAGATTAACAAATGAAGCACTACCAATTATCATGGGTTTCTTATCTCTGAGAGAACTTGATTTAGTTCTTATCCTACATTAATGTTTAATCTAGAATGATCAGAAATAGTAACATCAATAATTATCTTTTCTAATATCTCATTCTTAGCATCAATTGTTTTACTTTCATATTCTATACCATTTGATGCTTGAGTGTTTAAACAAAACTGACTGCACAGCACACACCCATTGTGTCCTCTCCACAGAGAGCACTGAAGCCTGACACTGGGCAGCTCCAGGCATTTCTTTTCTGTGTCCATGCTGGTGGCCCTGAGGTGTCTTTTTTCAGCTAGTTGATTGAGCCAGGCCTGCCTCTGCCCTTTCTTTATTCAGTGGAATAGAGACTTACAGACAGTCATCTCCTTTTGGATTATAGCCAAACTGGAACTATTTGGAACCATGACAGACTTTTTTCTTTAGAAACTCAAAAAGAGGATTAAAACTTCCTTAGGAAAGATCAACCCTGAGGAATGCTGAGCTACAAGAAAGACTTTATTCAGAGATATCAAATAATAAATGCACTTGAAAAACCATCTGCTTAAATCGGTTACATATTGTAGTTTACAAATAATGCCCCTTTTTTAAAAAGTGGGTTTTAGTTAAAAAAGAAAAAAAAGTATACTAAGTGATCAAACATTCTTGTTTGATAACTTCCTGGTGCAAATTTCAAGCAGTCAGCAGTCAGTCTTTTTCTGGGGGTAGATTTCAAGAATGAAAAAAACAGGAAATAGTTTCCCCAATGAGTGAGTCTAGAGGGGAAGGAACATAGAGAGGGAGAGAATAAAGGATGCAACCATCTATAGCACCAGGGAAATACCTGGAAATTGGATTTCATACAGAAAAAAAGAAACTATTTTGCTGGATCTTAGTGATAATATGTGACTTGCAAAGTATTAGGTTATCAGAAAAGTGGTATTTTCCTTGGACTCTCCAAATATTACATATTGTGTTAAAAAAGAAGGCTCCTTAGCATATTTATAAGTCTAAATATACTTAAAAAGAGATAAAATTATCTTTAAACACAATGTTAGAGATCAGTTAGTACATTTCCTGTTTTTTACTCTTAAACAATTTAAAGAATGTTTATTCAACATAGTCTTTCTCATTTTCCATTGGAGTAACTTGGCATAGTTAATTTTTAAAGACTAAAATATCTATTTCTCTTATGATTCATTATTGTATCCAGGGTATTGTGTCACTCTGTTTGCTGTTTGAAACTCTTCTTCAGACTTATCTTCCTCAACTCTTTTATCATCTACGAGAAATTGGAGCTCAACCGTGAGTATTTTTTTCTCTCCTTACTTAAAAATAGCTTCATATCAGAAAAGTTTTTTTCTTCATTGTAAAGCACTTGATGATGTAGTAATTCTTCAGAGAAATTAAGCTAACAGTTTTCTTTTAAAAAATGATTTGATTTTCAAGTAGTAGATTGTAACTATATTGTGCCAAAAATTCTTGGAAGAATTACCAAAATCCTAATAAAGTCTTATGTACTTGAATTTGTGTGTCTGGTACAAGAATCACCAAATCACCAAGATGAACTAATTTTTATTAATAAGGAAAGGTGTTAGCCCAAACTGAGGCAAACGTTTGTGGAAACAAATACTACCTGAGAAATGGAATCATGCTAAATGAAATTAAGTCAGTGTATGTCAAATTTATAAAAAAACAACCTATGAAAACTATGTAGGTTAAAATTTGCTATCTTTTGTTAAAGAAAACCAGGAGCCACCTACCAGTGCTTGTACATGGTGATTTATCTTTCCTAAAATCTGAATTTTGTTCATTGGTCTCAGTATGAGAGTATCTTTGGACTTCAGTATTACTGATTCTGTCTCTCTCTTTTTAAATGATGGTGTCTAAAACAACAGAAATTTCCAAATGATTCATCAGTATTTTATTCCTATCTTCTCCTCTGTGCAACCAATTTCTTCTATTAAGGAGGGCATATTTGAGAAAAAAGAGTATTGACTATTTGAGGCCACAAATGGAGTTAATGGAAAGTAGAACTGTGTACTATTTGTCTTCTTCATACCTGAATCCACATCAGATGGATTGGTTGGAAATTTAACCCAGATTCAAATTCTACTAAGCTGTATAATCCTGGTAAAGTTATTTAATTTATCTAAACCTCAATTTCTTTAATGTCAAGATAACTTAATTTCTTTATATTAAAAATCAAGACAATTTCTACTTGTGGACTTGTTTCAAGATCAAGTGATTAGAGATAATCTCTTTTTTATAAAGTATCATTGAATTTTAGATATTTTAGAAATGTCCTTTGTAAAACAGTTTCTCATATTATTCATTGATAATACAGAGATGATACCCTTTCCTTTATAGTCATTAGAAAAAAATAGTCTGTTCATGATTAAAATTATAAAACAAGAATGTTGCAGAAATGTTTTATATTGAGCATAAGATTTTTGTTCTTTTTAAATTTTAGAATCATAGGGTACATGTGAGGATTTGTTATATAAGTATACTGTGTGAAGGTAAGGTTTGGGTTTCTGACAAGCCCACGTCCCTCCTCAGTAGTGGACATGGTACCCGTTGGTGGTTTTGTCTGTTGCTGTCCTTGTGCCCGTGTGTGTACAATGTTTAGTACCCACTTATGAATGAGAACATGTGGTATTCAGTTTTTTGTTTCTGTGATAATTCACTTAGAATGATGGTCTCCAACTGCATCCATGTTGCAGCACAGGACATGATTTTGTTCTTCTTTTTGGCTACCTAGTATTCCATAGCATATGTGTACCACATTTTCTTTACCCAGTCCTTATTCGTTGGGCATCTGGGTTGTTTGCTCTTGTGAATAGTGCTACAATAAACATATGAATGTAGGTTTCTTTATGGTAGAACAACTTGTGTTCCTTTGGGTAGAATTCCAGAAGTGAGATTGTGGAGAACTGAAAAAGAACTGTTCTTAGTTCTTTGAAAATCTCCAAACTGCTTTCCACAAAGGCTGAACTAATTTATATTCCCACCACCAGTGTACAAGTGTTCCGTTTTCCCCAAAGCCTCACCAACACTTGTTGTTTTTTGACTTTTTAATAATAGCCATCATGATCAGTGTAAGATGGTATCTCATTGTAGTTTCGATTTGCATTTCACTGGTGATTAGTGATGCTGAGCATTTTTTTAATGTTGATTGGTTGGTTGTATGTCTTCTTTTGAGAAGTATCTGTTCGTATTTTTTTGCTCACTTTTTAATGGGTTGTTTGATTGTCTTTCCTGTTGAGTCATTTGTTTCTTATAGATCCTGGATATTAAACCCTTGTCAGATGCATAGTTTGCAAATATGTTTTCTAATTCTGTGAATTGTCTCTTTGCTCTCTTGGTGGTTTCTTTTGCTGTGGAAAATATTTTTAGCTTGATAAGGCCCATTTGTTTTGAGGACTTGACTATGAATTTATTGCCTAGGCTGATGTCTAGGTTTTCTTCTAAGATTGTTTTAACTTGAAGTTTAACATTTAAGTCCTTGATACATTTTGAATTAATTTTTGTATGTGGTGATAAGTAGGGATTCAATTTTATTCTTCTGCATGTAGTTAGCCAGTTTTCCCAGCACCTTTTGCTAAATAGGGGTTTCCTTTCTCCAATATTTGTTTTTGTCAATGTTGTCAAAGGTGAGTTGGTTGAAGGTCTGTAGTTTTATTTTGGGGTTCTCTGTTCTGTTCCATTTGTCTATATGTCTATTCTTTTACCATTACCATGCTGTTTTCATTACTATAGCCTTGTAGTAAAGTTAGAAGTCTGGGAATGTGATACCACCAGGTTTTTTCTTTTTGCTGAGGATTGTTTAGCTATTTGGGAATTTTTTCCTTCCATATGAATTTAAATATTGTCTTTTCTAGGTCTGTGAGAAATGTTGCTGGTAGTTTGAGATCATCTTGAATCTGTAGATTGCTTTGGGGGTAGTATGGGCATCTTAATGATATTGATTCTTCCAATCCATGAGCATGGGATGTTCTTCCATTTGTTTGTGTCATCCTTGATTTCTTTGATCAATGTTTTATAGTTCTCTTTATAAAGATCTTTTACCTCTTTGGTTAGATGAATACCAAGGTATTTTATTTTTGTGTGTGGCTATTGTAAATGGGGTTAGTTTTTTATTTGGTTTTCAGCCTGCTTGTTTTTGGTGTATAGAAATGCAGCTGATTTTTGTGCATTGGTTTTGTGTCCCGAGACTTTACCAAAGTCACTTTATCAGTGCTAGGAGGTTTTTGGCAGAATCTCTAGGGTGTTCTAGGTATAGAATCATATCATCTGCAAAAAGAGATTATTTAATTTCCTCTTTTTCTGTTTAGATACCTCTAACTTCTTTCTCCTGCCTGATTATTCTGGCTAGACTTTCAGTACTGTGTTAAATAGGACTGGTAAGAGTGGAAATCCTTGTCTTGTTCCAGTTCTTAGAGGGAATGCTTTTAGCTTCTGCTTACTAGATATGGATATTGGCTGTAGGTTTATCATAAGTGGCTCTTATTATGTTGAGGAATGTCCCTTTGATGCCTAGATGTATGAGGGTTTTATCAAGAAGGGATGTTGGATTTTATCAAATGTTTTTTATGAATCTATTGAAATAATCATGTGTTTCTTGGTTTTATGTGGCGGACTACATTTGTTGATTTGCATATGTTGAGCCAGTCTTCTATCCCAAGAATGAAGCTCACCAGGTCATGATGAATGATCCTTGTAATGTGCTATTGAATGTGATTTGCTAGTATCTTGTTGAGAATTTTTGCATCTGTGTTCATCAGGGAAATTTGCCTGTAGTTTTCTGTCTTTGTTGGGTCGGTCTTTTCCATTTGGGGGTATCAAATATTGACTTCCTAGAATAAGCAAGGGAGGATTCCTTTCTTATTGATAGCTTGAAATACTTTCAGTAGAATTGGTATAAGCTTTCTCTTGTACATATGGTAGAATTCAGCTGAGAAACCATCTGGCCCAGGGTTTTTTGGGCAGGGAGGTGTCTGATTACCGAATCAATTTTTTAGATTGTTATTGGTCTGTTTAGGGTTTCAGTTTCTTTCTGTTTCAATCTTTAGAGGTTGTATGTTGTCAGGAATTTCTCCATTTCCTCTAGATTTTCTAGTTTACTCATATACAGATGTTCATGGTAATCTCTGATAATCTTTGTATTTCTTCAGAGTTGGTTGTAGCATCATCTTTTTTGTTTCTGATTGTGTTTATTAGATTTTTCTTTTTCTCTCTTTTGTATTAATCTAACCAGTGGTCTGTCAATCTTATTTATCCTTTCAAAGAACCAGCTTTTTACTCATTTGATCATTTATGTAATGTTTTTGTCTCTATTCCATTTAGCTCCGTTTTATTTTGATAATTTCCATTCTTCTGCTAGTTTAGAGATTGGATTGTTCTTGTCTTTCTAGCTCCCTTAGGTGTGACATTAGACTGTTTAGTGAAGATCTATTTTCTTGATGTGTACATGCAATGCTATAAAATTTTATCTCAGAATTGTTTTCATGGTATCCCAGAGGTTTTAGTATTTGTGACTTTGTTTTTGTTTGTTTCTAGAAATGTTTTTGGTTCTGTCTTGATTTTTATGTTAACCAAAAGTCATTCAGAAACATGTTGTTTAATGTCCATATATTTGTGTGTTTTGGAGGCTTCCTGTTGATGATTATATTTGTTTTTATTCTGCCATAGTCTGAGAAGATGATATGATTTCAACCTTTTGAAATTTGTTATGCTTGACTTATGGCTGGTTATGTGGTTGATCTTAGAGTATGTTCTGTGTGCTGATGAGAAGAATGTATATTCTGTGGTTGTTGGGTGAAGTGTTCTGTAGATGTCTGTTAGATCTAATTGGTCCAGTATAGAGTTGAGGTTCTAGAATTCTTTGTTGATTTTCTGCCTCAATGATTTGTCTAAAGGTGTTAGCAGTGTATTAATTGTATGACTGTGTCCACTTTTAGATTAATTATCAATTGTTTTATAAAGCAGGGTACTCCTATGTTGGGTGCATGTATATTCAGAAGAGATATTTCTTGCTGATCAATTAAGCCTTTACCTCATCCTTTTAAAACTTTTATTGTTAAGATCTGCTTTATGTGATATAAGAATAGGTACTCCTGCTCTTTTTGTTTTCCATTTGCTTGCAAGATCTTTCTCTAACCCTTTACCTTGAGCCTATGGGTGTCATTTGCAGTGAGATGGGTTTCCTGAAGGCAGAAGAAGGATGGATCATGTTTCTTTATCCAGTTTGCCATTCTATGCCTTTTGAGTGGAATATTCAGTTCATTAACTTTTAAGTTAATTATTGATATATGAGGGTTTGTTCCTGTCATATTGTTGTTAAGAAGCTGCTTTGTGTTCTAGGCTTTGTGGTTGATTTGTATGATCTGTTATCTCTGTGCTTACCTATGTTTTTGCAATAGGTGTAACTGTTCTTTCATTTCTGTGCTTAGAACTTCCTTTAGCAGTCCCTGAAGCTCTGGCAGTGGCATATTATCTAGGGAATGCATGCCTCAGAAGAATTTTCATTCTGCTTCATTAATGAAGCTTAGTTTAGTGGAGTAGCAAATTCTTGGCTGGAATTGCTTTTCTTTAAGAATGTTAAAAATGGGTCCACAGTGCCTTCTGGCTTGGAATGTTTCTGCTGAGAGGTTTACTGCAGTTCTGATGGGTCTCCATTGCTAAGCGGCCTGTCCCTTTTCTCTAGCTACCTTTAGGAGTTTTTCTTTCATACTCATCTTGGCAAATCTATTATGTGGCTTGGGAATGATCTTCTTGTGTAATACCACACAGGAGTTCTCTGAATTTCTTGTGTCTACACAGCTGTCTCACTAGCAATGTAGGGGAAGTTTTCTTGGGTAATATCTTGGAAGGCTGTTCCAAGGTTCTCCAGTTTTCCTTCTTTATCAGGAATGCCAATCAGTCATAGATTTGGTCTCTTTACATAATCTCAGACCTCTCATAGACTTTGCTCATTTTTTCTAATTCTTTTCTCCTTATTCTTGTCAAACTGGGTGAATTCAATAATTTGATATTCAAGCTTTGAGATTCTTTCCTCTACCTGGTGGATTCTGCTGTTAAAGCTAGTTATTGTTTTAAAATTTCAGGAGTTAATTCTTCATTTCCAGAAGTTTAGTATGATTATTTCTTAGAATGGCCAGGTCAGCTTTTACTTCCTGCACTGGTTTCATTACCTGTTAATTTGAGTGTCCACTGTCTTCTGGATCTCAGTGAGTTTCTTTGCCATCCATAATATGAACTCTATGTCCATCATCAGGGACAGGTCATTCTTAGTAGATTCCACGAGTTGCGATCTAAGAAGACCCTTTGTGGGTGTCAAATCATTATTGCTTTGGGTATTGCTGGTGTTTTTTCACTCTTTTTTTTCTTCATCTATGGGAGCAGTCTTTTTCCTTTCTGTTTTTTGTTTTGTTATTTTTTGTTTGATAAAGTTGCTATTTTTGGGGTGACAATTTGTGTTGTTTTCCTACTTCACCTCTCTCTTCAGGTCGACCTGTGAAAGGGGAAGAGGTGGCAGCAAGAGTGGCAAGCTGGGGGAAAACTGGCTGGCACTGCTTCACCAGTGAAGTCTAGTATGTGTAGGGCAAGTCCTTTCCTCCAGATCAAGTGTTTTTCCCTCTCTCTAGCACAAGAACCAGGATCCCTGACTAGTGAAAACTTCGGGGCCTACCTCCCCAGCCCTTGCATCTCATCAGCAGCGTTGGCAGTAGCAGGAGGGACCCCATAGCTCAAGTGTAGTCCAGATGTCCTGGCAGGTGTAAAGCAGCCTCCTCTCTCATCTAAACCAGACTACTCCTCTCATGCAGAAGTAGATGGCAGGCCACTCCCTTGCCAGAAGAGACGTGGCATTTTTTTCTTAGTCTGCAAGTGGTCACCTCCACTGCTCTGCACAGAAGTGCACTGCCTCCTAGTTCCTGCCCTTCTCCATGGAGGGACTGTGGCAGTGATGGTGGCCCCTAAGGGCAAGCCACGTTTGCAACTCTGAACTGGGGCTGGGATAGGCACTGTTGCTATTGGAGAAATATCTCCAAAGGGAGCACATTGCCCCAGCTTGGGGCTGGAGAAGGAGGGAGGTGGGAAGCAACCACAAGGCACAAACCACACCTGCAGGGTGTGCCCCACAGGGCCTTCCTATGTGGGGATTGGCAGCTTCTAGAGTTCTCTGGGCCCCACATGGATCCAACCAGTATGATACCTCTGTCTAGATTCTAGGCACCTAGCTAGTGAGGGAAGGGGTTTGGGGGATGACCTGGTTTGTCTCTCTCTTGGCTAGGACTGCACATATTCCTTGGGAGATGTGTAAAATCTCTCCCATTTACTCATCACTTCCTTTGTCAAGAACGCTCTTTCGATATCATGGGGTCCATTCTGGAGGTGACTGGGGCTTGGAGCTGTCCACTCTCTGTGTCTCCTGATATCCAATCAATAAACCTCAACTTGGTTTCTAGGCAGATCTTCAAAGAGCCAGTCTCACTCCTCCTTTTAAACTCTTGCTGAGTGAGGCAGTTGTCGATGTCTCCAGTTGGCTATCTTGGGCCCACTCAGCCCCCCCCCTTGAATTTTTGTTCTTTAAGCTTGTGCTAAATTGGCCTCTTTTTTTTAATATTGTAAGATCAGCGGTGGAATACACTAGGCTTTTCTTTATTATGGTGAAGACATTGTTAGAAACTAAAATTTTGATTTTTTTTCTGGCCCACTATACACTTTGATCATTAAAAGTAATACATTTTTTTCAGTGACTTATGATGACATTAAAATTTTTATGCAGGAAGAGTATAAAAATTTCAGTTGTCAAGGTAGAAGAAATCAGTTTTTAAAAGGTTTTTATAAATGAAAACTGATGCCTTTAGAAGATTTTAATGTTGAATTTGATTTCTTTAATAGATAGAGGACTATTCAGGTTATCTATTTCTTCTTGAGTGAGCTTCAGTAGTTTATGCATTTTATTTGAGTTATTAAATTTATGGACATAAAGTTATTCAGAATCTTTCTTAATTATCCTTAATTAGATTTGTAATATTTATAGGGTTACTAGTGACATCACCTCTCTCATTCCTGAGCTTAGTATTTGTATTGTTTCTCTTTTTTTCTTGATTATTCTGGCTAGAGGTTTCTCAACTTTATTCATCTTTGAAATAATCAGTTTTTAGTTTCATTGATTTTTCTCTGTTAGTTTTCTGTTTTCGTTTCGTGATTTCTGCTCTTACATTTATTATTTCCTTCCTTTTTGACTGCTTTAGGTATATTTTGCTCTTGACTTTCTACTTGTTTAAGGTGGAAGTTAGATCATTAATTTGAAAACTTTCTTCTTTTCTAATCTAAGCAGGAATGTTACAAATTTCCCTCAAAGTACCCCTTTACCTCCACCCAACAAATTTTGACATATTATCTTTTCATATTCGTTTAATTACAAATGTTTCATAATTTCTCTTGTGACTTCCTCTTTGAACATGAGCTATATGAAAGTGGGTTGTTTAATTTCTGAATATTTTGGAAGATATCTTTCTGCTATTGATTTATATTTTAATTATCTTGCAGTTAGACAACATGCTTCACTTGATTTTATTTATTTTAAATTTGCTGAGGTTTGTTTTTTGACCCCGAATATGATCTGTCTTGGTGAATGTTCCACATGCACTTGAAAAAAATTTGTATTCTGCAGGTGTTGGGCAGAATGTCAGGTAAATGTCAATGAAGTAAAGTTTTTTTAATAGTGTTGTTCAAGCCTTCTTTCAACTTTTTCTATTGATAATTGAGAGAAGCGTATAAAAGTTTCTAATTATAATTGTGGATTTTGTCTATTTCCTTCACTACTGTATATGTTTTTACTTTATGTATCTTGAAGTTTGAATTTAGGAGAACCGATCTGTTTATTATTTATGTAATAGTGTATGTTTTTTATTCCTGGTAATAGTATGTCTGAGATTAATATAACTATTTCAGCTTTCTTTTTATTATAATTTTCATGATCTATTCTTTTGCCTTTAACATATTATCAGTGTCTTTATTTTTAAGTGGGGTTTTAATCAAAATATAGTTGGGTCTTCTATGTGGCAGTCTGTTTTTTTAATTGATGCATTTATACCATTTACATTTAATGTAATTTATATTGTTGGATTAGCAAAAAGGAAAAGGAAACAGTTTTGTTCCATGTTCTTTTTATTCTATTTAATCTCCACTATTAGATTACTATTTATACTTATAAGTAGTGGGATCTCATATATATTAGAATTTTTTAAAATGAAGTGGAATTCAATTTCTGATTGCTCTTTCAGAATTCTGATAACCTCACTAAGATTAAGGATTTGAAATCAGAAATCTATTTCTAATGTCTCATAGCTTTAAAACCATATTTCTTTGTCCTTCAACATTTCTACTCCTTATTTTATTTTATTCATCCTATGTAGCCATTTGACTGAAATGTAAAAAAAAATTTCTTAAGTTGAAAAAATATGAACCATCTAATACCCTTCCAAGCATTTTAAATAAAATTCAAATTATTATGGGTTGCCTGGAATTGTTGACTATTAGATGATCAGTTCATTGATAGATAACTAGTACTCTAAAAAAGGTTTTATAAAGATTTTATAAAGACTGAGCTCTAAAATAAAGGAAGGCCCAGCATGTATTATTCTTCCTCTTAATATTTATTGTAAGACCAGTAATTTGAAGATTCATGGTTTCTCAACACTGTACTTTCATACTTTTTAAGAAAATACTTGAGTTGTAAATGTCCCAGTGATTTCTAAGACACTCAAAGGAATTATCTTAGCAGTAGACTCTGTAGGGCCCTTCTGATATTGCCTTTTCATAAGAAAAAAACTCAAGTGGTAAATTAATTTTCATTTTTTCTTGCTTATAGACTTCGCATATCATTTAAGTGGATGGTTCGAGCTTTCTCTGGATACTTAGCTACAGACCAACTCTTGCTTTTGTGGGATAGAATCTTAGGCTACAACTCTTTGGAAATTCTTGCTGGTAAGAGTAAATGCTTATTTGTAAAACATATGCTGTTTCTATTTTAAGGTCCCTTTCCTGTCTAACATTCACTATTTGTAATTGGAAAGCTCATTTCCTTCCTTCTCCTCCCCACCCCGCCCCTTTTAGTCCAGCCAGGGCTGTTTATCTTCTGGTACCTGGGAGTCTGTACACAGAGTGTAAATGTACTTCCACTCTACTCTGGCCTCCCCTGGCTGCCTTAGTGTTCTGTTCTGGGCCCCTTCACAACTACCTAAAATCCAAGCTGAGATTGAGCCTTTCTGCATAGCTGAAATCTCAGCTCTTCTAGACCTCTGTTTATGCTCAGTTAAAAACCTTTTCCATTTTGCTAAGTCTCTGACTTCTGCCCTCGTAACTGAGTTTCCTCTTTTAGATATTCTCTCAGGCCAAAAACTATTTTATCTTTTTTTCAGGAAGCCACAAATTTATCTCTTATTTAATAATTAAGCAGTTCTTGCGACAGGTATACGCTTAAGACAATTATATGGTTATACACAGGGCACATATTTCTTATTAATTATATTATTTTGCTTCCCTTGTGCACAGTAGACTCAGTTATTTTATCATTGAGATTATCAGGAAATTCAAATAATAATTACAGAGTTTTCACAACAATAAATGGGGATCAAAAAAGTTGGCAGAATGTTTCCTAATCTTAAATTGATAACATTGTAAAATCACTTTTGTGGAAATAATGCTTAGTTGAAGAATAATATGATGCAAAGATTCTGTAGGTACCATATTAATGCTGATTGCTGAGAGCTCTGTAGTTCTTGGGTAGCATATATCACTCCTGGTGTAATCAGAGATAGCACTGACTACATTTTAACAATTCCTACTATCCATCTCTCTCAGTTATTTTAAAAAGCCCATGTAAATATGAGTTAGGAAAGAATGGCTTGCCCTCATTTCCTTTGGTTGAATGGCCATGATGTGTTTAATCTAGAGACAGAAGGAATATTAGAGGGCATCAGGTGTAATTTCTTTCAAACATTCCTGACAAACAGTTCTTATCATCTTGTTTGAACACTTCAGTGTTGGGTAATTCCTGTCTTACCAGGTGGCCCATTTCATTTCTGGATAAT
The DNA here is from genome assembly GCA_963574415.1 of Tarsius wallacei. Classification (NCBI taxonomy): domain Eukaryota; kingdom Metazoa; phylum Chordata; class Mammalia; order Primates; family Tarsiidae; genus Tarsius; species Tarsius wallacei. The sequence goes on from CAUYQG010129811.1 coordinate 29,342, forward strand.
ACAGTTTGTTAAAATATATTCTTACTAAGCTAAGGTCATTATCATGTTTTTTCTACTCTCACATCCTCACCTCTTCCCAAAGTCTTCTATTGTCCTAGCTAGGTAGCCTCATTTTCTGCTATAATTTCTCAAATGACAGGGTTTTAGACTTTCCACCAAATAACTCTCCTCTGGGTATACCAGAAATGTGGAAGAGTACTGTATATACCACCTGGTGTCATTTTTAAAAGGCATTAAAGCATGTTAAAGAAGGGAGCTCAGTATAAGGAAGTATTTTCTAATAATTAGGACATTCCAAAAGTAGACTGGACTCTTTAACTGGCACCTGAAGGATCAAGAGGTTTTATACTTGAAGGGGATGATGAATTAGAAAACCCTCAAAACCTCTTCCAACTAAAATTCTCTCATTCTGTGTCATATCACCCCTTAGCAAACTGAAGGAAAAGAGAAATAAATGTACAATTAATACTGTATTTTTTTCTAAGCCAGGCACTCTGTTGTGAGCTCAATATATTAATAAGAAAGTTATTGATGAATAGGCAGAAATGTAATCTGCATTGTCACATCCACCTACTTTCCCTGAGTGCTTTTTAAAAATCAAAGGGAAAAATTCTAGACTATCTAGAAATGAAACCTAGACTGAAGGAAACTCCTCCGCCATGGAGTTCAGATAAAGAGCTGCGAGGCAGATGATTTCATGTGGATGCATACAAATTAGTTTGGATTATTTTAGACATTTTTGGTATGAGTATTTTGGAAACACCTTTTTTGATCAAGTGAGTTATATAATGTTTAGAAATATTTTAATAAACATCCCTGGCTTTAATTGTTAATTAATTAGAGCCTTTAGATGAACAGTTTAAAACAAAGATGTTTTTAATATACTTAATAGAATTGCTTGTAATTAAAGTAATCAGAGTAGTTTAAAAGACCAAAAGAAAATATGATTTCACTTGAAAATATCCCAAAGTATAGATCTTTTCTCCTTATCAAACAAACCTGTTCCGCAGAATGGCTGGGCAAACCAAACATGAAGCAGATGGAAAGGAACTTCTGTGATGTGACACCAAGATAAATAAAGGTTATGAGCACATAAGCGTTTTGGATGCTGAGGTCAATCAGTGAACTGCTCTTTCCCCCCTCTTATCTACCCTCGGAAAAACAGTTTCCCACTCTTTCCTGCTGCAGCAGAAAATTTGCCCAGCCTATCAAGCTTTCAGCAACTCTGTTCAACTATACAAAAAAAGGTAGTTGTGATCATATTCCTTAGCTTTTAAAATATCTCTATTGTATAAAATATAATTCCAGATAGGAGAAAGCTGTAATAAAAGATTGCTGGTCCACAGAAATAATTTTTTAATATTTTTTATTTTTTAAATTCTTGTAAACATGAAGCTCAGTGAGTACTTTAAAGTACTTACATTTTCTCCTTTTCAGTTAAAGAGTAAAGCCTTTGTCACAGATCTCTTGTTACATATTGAATAATTCAAGCTGAATTGACTTTTAAAATTTTACCACTACCATCTTTTTCTCCAGACTTTTCCTAACGAGTTCTAATACTTTTTTGCTAGACTATCCAAATTCTCTCGTCCCCTAGAAAAGTGCCCGTGCTTCCCAGTCACTGCTTGCACTCTGCCTCTGTCTGGGGAAACTAAGCAGCCTGGCTCCTGACCCAGGCCACCGTAGCATCATCCCTCATGGCATCTCTGGAAAGCCATTCGGAGGGACAGCAGAGCAGACAATTCTTAGGAAAGCACACCAACTTTCATGTTGCTGCTTACCTCCAGTCTCATACAGGGGTCAGATGCACAGGCTCCAGGCCAGGGCAGAGGATTGGCTCTACTATTTCTACCTGTGTGCCTCTGAACATCCACCCAACTCACTGTGTCTCACTTTCTACGTTAGTAAAATGGAACTATTAATAATAGTTGTTTAACTCATAGAATTGGTGTAAGAATTACTTGTTATTATTGTTATTCCCATTGTAAAAATGTATTTTAAAAAATATGTATGTTTTGCATCAGGTATGCAGTATACCCAGGAACTGGACTTCCAAATAATTTTGAATAGTTCCTACCATTAATTCCCTAAGCTTCAGTGTTGGATAGGGAATGTACTACCATCACTGGAGATGGAAAGAAAGGGGAGAAGTCAAGAGTTGGCTCCAGGCAGCACCACTTCCTTGTCAGGATTGGCTCCAGGCAGCACCACCTCCTTGCCTCTTACATGGGTCCTTCTGTTGTTCATGACTCATTCTCTCACATGGGGTTTTATGGTAGATTATATAAGAATTGCATGTTAGTACTACTCTTTTTTCATGTGCATATGCTTAATGGAAACAATAATCAAATGTTATTTTTAATTTTTTTAAGAGAACAGGGTCTTGCTATGTTGCCCAGGCTATCGAACTCCTGGGCTTAAGATGAATCTCCTGCCTCAGCCTCTCAAGTGTCTGGGACTACAGGCACAGGCCACCTCACCCAGCCACAAATCTTGGTTTCTACTTAATGTATGTTATTGACCTTCAAGCTATTCTATAACTTTTGGGCTTTTTTAAGTTTCAACTTTTTTTTCCTGTAGCCAACATTAATGTAAATGTCAGGATCAGTCCCACAGCAGCCCTTCCTACAGATATGGCCATTTTTGACACTCTTAAGAAAGTCAATGCTGCGTATCAAAATATAACTATAGCAAAAAATTATAAAAATATTTTTAGGAAAAGGCCCCAAAACTATGTTTCTATCAGGACACCGCCTCAGTACATATGAAACGTTATCTCTGATATATTTTAAAATGTGGTCTCCATAAAACATTTTAGAAGCCTTTCCACTGCATTAGTAAGAAATACCCACGTCAAAATAAACTTTACTTTATAAGACAGTCATTAGATCTTCATACTTTTTAGAACTGTTAAAATTTAAGCTGTGGGTATGAAAAAAACAATTTATAAAATGTCTTAAAGACCACTGAATTTTCCTTTTTCCCAAAACTGTGGTATTTAGTTTGTCTAGCCATCGGGCACTGTTCTACAGAGCAGACAGTTTCCACTCATCATGAAACCTTAACTCAGATTTGAGGGAGCGGTCGGTCATGTAAAGCGCCAGTTCTGAGCTTTTGTATAGTGGTTGCGGGCAGAGCAGTAGCAGTGCCAGCTGACGAGTAGGCCAGCAGTTGAAATAGTGTGCATTCTTTTCCAGTCTTGGCAGCTGCCGTGTTTGCTTTCCGAGCAGTGAACCTGATGGAGGTGACATCACTGGCTGCAGCTGAAGTAAGGATAAGTTTCACTCAGAGGGGATGGAAATAGTTCCTGAGAGATTGCCACTCTCAGTCATTTTAGTGTCTGATGCATAGGACACGCATTACTCACAGCCAAATTTTTTAACTCGGGTAAACCTGTAAGTTCTGAGCTAAGTAATACTGAGTATTCAGATTTCCTTAATTACTTGAAAACAGTCTTCTTATGAAAGGTCATAAACAAGATTATTATAGGAAACCTTTATAACCATTATGGGAAACCAGATACCTACTAATTTTAATAGAAACTATTGGAGCTTATGTTGCATTTTCTTACTGTTCACGTTCAAAGAAAAATGAGTTGAGAGTTAAAGAGCATGTGTTTGGATGATACAATAAAGATACATAGGCTTTGTTGGGGTTGTTTTCACTGTGAGTTAATTATTTAAAGCTCATTACCTCTCAGTAGTAAAATTTATGCCTGAAGTATGGCTCAATTAAATAGTCTTACCATATTATTCTATTTGTTATCGCTTATAAAAATGTAAAATTTATCCTTAAAATAGCTGCCTGCACTCTTTGTTTAAAGGGAAGAGGATGTTTATGTGTCTTGCAACCGAATAAACATTAGCTCCATTTCAAAATGATTTCCTGCAGTCACTTACTCCTTACACTAGAATAACGGGACTAGGATTCATAATGTATGTTTATTTATAGAAGCAAGTTGAAATGTTAGACCTCTTATAAACTCATGCTACCTTGTATATTTGAAGAAGGCTTAAGGCTAAAGTCCAGGTTACTTTCTACAGTACATTTTAGCATTTTGAGCATGTACTCACATTAAGATATTTGGAAAAAAAGAAGCAGAGTTGTAGTTTTAGTACAAAGATTTAGGACAAATCTGAAGAACTTAGAGAGTGTGTTGATGCCAAAAGTACATTGTGATGGTGTTTCTCTTGTACCTTATTTCATAGACTTCACTTTGCTATTAATAATTCTTTTTATTTTTTGTTTCAGGCAGTTCTTGCTGACCTTTCTACTTTAAAAGTTATGCCTCTTCTTCAAATTTTTCTGTTTGCTACTGTCACCTGATCTTCACAGTCACTGACAACACATCTAGTTTTTCATTAGAAACTAATCATGAACTATGCAAACTCTGCATAAAACCAAAATTAAACTTTGCATATAAGCCAATAAAGATCATGTTCACCCCTCAGTTAAACCTAAGTAGTTTTTCACTTTTTGAAACAATAACACTGCACCAAACATTGCATTGCATGCTGCTGATTTTCAAGAGAGAAGCAATAAATAGAACTTCTGCTAAATTGAGCATACCATATATATAATCCTGACTTGTAAATGGCATGTGATAATATATGCAATAAGAACTAAAGTTATTGTAATAAACTTCAAGAGGCAACATAGCTTCTTGGACAATTCTTTCATATCAGTTTATAAATTTATCTCTAGATAATGTGTTTCCGTCTTACAAATTGCTCCTTACTCAGAGCCAGGGGTGGGGTAGGATGTGAGAAAACTTGAAAAATATAATACTTTTAAGTAGGAATTCAAATGTGCTTTGGTGTTTGTAGCAACTTTTCGCTCCCTAGGGCCATATATATATATATATATATATATATATATATATATATATATATATAATTTTTACTTCACTTTCTATTTTATTTCTCCCTTTAAATGTCTGTCCTTGGGAAGATCAAACACAGTTGTCTCCATCTGACAATATTTTATTCTTCACTCTCCAAAAGTCAGAAGAGTGTGATGTGATCCCTTCTAACTTCTAAACCTTCCATCTCTTGCATAGAAGACTTGATACTGCTGAGACTTGTTGCCTGATTCTGTTACTTTGGAAGTATATAAGAAGGACACTCAAAGGAAAGAAGAGTCAAAACATCATTCACTTTTGCTGAAGCTTGGTTCAACAGGATTGACTTCTAGGGCAGAGCAGCTCAGAGAAACTAGAAGTATGTAGTAGACATTCATTCTATAACTGCAGACATTATGCAAGGCATCAATTTTGTTTTAGTCTTTATTATAAGTAGAGGGCCTTAATTTATATGACTTCCTAAAGACCTATCATTTCTGTAATATGAAATAATAGTATGTGAGAAAAGTCTTAAAGCCATTATCCTTTGATTTTTAGTTTCAAATTCCAGATGCTGATTACTTCACTAAACTCTAAAGTGATAGATTGATACTCTTATTGATTGCCTAGAATTTTATTAAGTTTTATCCAAATGTATTTCATGAGTCTTTTATTTTGACAGTATATATTAGGAAATGCATGAGGTTTCACATAAGACTTCAAGTGTGATGTAGTTTGGTATAAGTAATTTGTTATTTTGAAAATATTTATTTTACACTTTTATAAATCAGATACCTGTTGACTTACTAAGAACTGAATAATAATTTATTCTGTGATTGAGTCCTAATAAACTTCATTAGCATTTCTATCATTTTACCTGATAATTTAACACTATGTCTATTTTTAGAAATGAATGGATCATGGTATAGCCGATCCTTTCATTTGAAACAGGCAGCTCCAGGCAGTATTCTGAATCTTGAATTTCAAGCCAAACCTGATAGGCTGATACCTTTGCTGCTACCGCAGGCCTCTCTCTCTGCTGTGTGCTGCTCTTGGCTGCAAGGGCCCTCCGGCTGCCTTGCCCACTCCATCTTTAACTGCACCTCCTCATGCACTGTCACTTGGCTTCCTTCCTCTTGCATCCTCCCATGCCATCTCCTACCAGCCCGTGACACCCCTTTCACAAGGGGTCACAAGCCAGCAGTCACAAGCCAGCAGTCACAAGGATCAGAGTGATCAGTAATGCTCACATAATTATTCTACCTACGGCCGTTGGCATTGATGTTGAAATAGCCTAATAAGGCGAATTGTATTTGGCTCTTCTGGATTTCAGTTTACCCCCTAATGTGGTATGTTATGACCTCATGTTATGGAAGAGTTTACTGAGTAATCTTTTTTTGATGAGAATGTTTTGGTAATGCAGTATTCTGTCTTGTTGTAACTTCTAGCTTGTCATAACTGCTTAACGCCCCTCACCCTCAGCATGTGCTCTCTTCTCCTGTTTCATAGGAAAAGTAGAGATCATTAGGCTTGAACTCCCTCAGCCTTCTACTTTATCCCTACACCCATACTTATCTCCTTCATTCCTAAGAAGTGTCTAGTCTATTTCTGTAGTTCTATAAAAGCAGATTTGATTGTGTCACTTCTGGGCTTAAAAAAATTTAACAACTCCCCATTGCTTAAAGGATAAAGGCCAGGCTCTGTAGCACAGTGGGAAAACTTCTCCACAGCTTGTTCTTTCCATGACTGCTCCCACAGTGACCCATCATCCTATACTTCAGCCCTGCAGATTCCACACAGAGCTCCACCAGCTGTGGCTATTCATTTTGTCTCTGCCAGAGGATCTTTTCCATTCTTTAAGGCCCCGCTCAAAAAATCTTCTCTGTCATAAAGATACCATGGAGCCTGTAAGTTAGAATTGATTATGCCCTTCTCTTTTTTTCTCATGAAACTGTTCATATGATGCTTATAATATTGATAGTTTTCTGTACATGTGTTCTGATTATGTCACTTTATTCTCAAGACAGTTTTCTTTGACTAGTCCTGGATGTGGAAGATGCAAGGAGAAACGTGTCCACATGTGTTTGTATCCCCTGACTTGTTCTGAAATTGTTGGGATCTGTTTCTCTTAAAAACAAAATTTCTCCTTTGTGTCTAGTTTTTCTTCTTCCACAATGGCTTTAATTATTATTTGGAGGTCTACCTACTACCCCCATGTGCTTCAGGTGAGGCTGGTTCCCACCCCCAGGACCTCTGCATCCTGGGCAAGCAGTTTCCATGTACTGCCACTCTGGCCAGGGATTGATTGCTTCAGGATCAGTACAAAGTCTAAGACCAATGAGAGCTAGTGACAAATGATTACAGTGTTTTGGTTTAGTCTTTCAGGGAAGCTGGAAATGTAAAAGAAAGGATGTAGGTAGGGTCTGTAGCTGCTGCAGCCTGGGAATGGAGCGAGTAGAAGCTGCTCTTCTGTCCTTGTTGATTCTAGATTATACTCCACCGGTCTATCCCTGGACCGTTTTGCTACGTGATCTAGAAGATTTTCTTGGCAACAGAAAGGATCCTAACTGGTGGTATTTTACTTTTAAGCGATCCACCATAATATGGGAATCATTATTTGTTACAAAACCCTTGTCTACACACTGTTCAAACTAGAATCACATTTTTTACTTTCTCCAAGTTAAAAGACACAACCATGACCTTCCAAGGGTGAGTGGTGTGTTCCAGACCCGCTGAGTTACCTGAAGAACCTAACACAAAGTGCATCTTTTGCCTTCGGCCCTTTACGCATACAACTCCCTCTGCTTAGAATGCCTTCTTGTCCTTCTTTATCTAACTGTTACTTGCACCTCAAAACCCAACTCAGGTGTTGCATCATCAGGGAAGACAGCTTCTCTCATGAATCCTCCTTAAACCCTACTTATATATAAGCTGTATTATAATCATGTGTCAGTTTGTTTTCTCTTCTACTAGACTGTGGGTGCTTGAGGGCAAAATTGATTTCTTTTACAGCTTTATATCTCTTGAACTTAGCATAGTGCTTGCCCCATAATAGGATTTAGTAAATGTTTATTGAATGAATGAAGTAATCTAATTCGCTCATTTTACTGATGAAGGAACTTGCCTGACGAGTGTTACACAGCTACTTCACCCACCAAGTTGATTTGTGGAGTTGCCTGTGGAAATCCAAAAGGGGAGATTATATTTTGAGAGGAAAAAAATGTAAATGCTTCACTCACTCAACTTTTTTTTAAGCTAACTTTATTAAGATGTAATTTATGTTCAATAAAATTGTATATATATTTTATGTAAAATAAAATGCATTTGGGATGTACCGTTCTCTAAGGTTTGGCAAGTGCATATACCCATGTCACCACCACCACCACACTCAAGGTACAGAACATTTCTGTCACCCAAAACAGTTCCCATTGTGTTCCTTCTTATTCAGTTCCCCATATACACATTTATTTCAGACAACCAGTAATCTGCTTCTGTCCCCAGAGATTAGATTTGTCTTTTCTAGAGTATTTTGTAAATGGAATCATACATACATGCTCTTTTTGTGTCTCATTTCTTTTCCTCAGCATGTTTTGAGTTTCAGCTTCATCATGTAATCAGCAGTTTATTCATTTTTATTGCTGAGTAGGATTTCATTGTATAAATATTTCACAATTTGTTTATTCGCCATTGTTAATGGATATTCATGTTGTTTCTAGTTTTGGTGTATTATGGATACAGCTATTATAAACACTTGTGTATAAGCCTTCATGTGGACATATATATATATATATTTTGAGTTGGAGTCTCACTCTATCGCCCAGACTGGAGTGCAGTGGCCGCTCCCGGTCACCACAGCCTCGATCTGCTGGGCTCCAGCAATCCTTCCGCCTCAGCCTTCCAAGTAGCTGGAATTACAGGCGCGCGCTACCATGCCCAGCTAATTTTTTGATTTATTGTAGAGATGAGGTCTCGCTTGCCCAGGCGGGTCGCAAACCCGCGGGCTCAGGCAATCCACTCACCTCAGCCTCCCAAAGGCACGGGATTACAGGCTGAGCCACCGAGCCCGGCTGGACATATATCTTTATTTCTGTTGGTTAAATACCTAGGAGTAGAATTTCTGGGTTACATGTAATCATGTGTTTAGCTTTCTAAGAATCCTCCAAATTCATTTCTGAAGTGGTTCTACCATTTTACATTGCAGTCTGAGTTCCGGTTTTAAAAAAATCTTTACTACAAACACTTGGTGTTGTCATGTTAGTTATTCTATAAGTGGTTTTAATTAATTTGTATTCCCTAATGATGTTGAGCATTTTTTCATGTTTATTGGCCATTTATACATAAGCTTTTGTAAAGTGTCTGTCCAAATCTTTTACCCATTTTTAATCAATTGTCTTATTATTAAATTGTAATAATTACTTTTTCTTGATGCGATATGTGGTTTGCAAAATTTTCTCCCAGTCTATGAATTCTTTTAATTTTCTTAACTATCTCTTAAAGACCAAACGTTTTACTTTTTTTTTCTATTATCACTTAATTTTTCTATTTTATGGTTTATATTTTTTGTATCCTATCCAATAAATTCTTGCATAAGTCAAGGTCACAAAGACTTTTATCCTTGTGTTTTCTTCTAGAAACTTTAAAGATTAGCTCACACATTTAGGTTTATGATCTTTCTTTTCTTCAAGTTAATTTTTTATGGTGCAAGTTAAGGGTTGAGGTTTTGTTTTGCATAAGATGTACACCATATGCTGAAAAGACTATCTTTTTTCTTTACTTTTATATATAATTAACTGATCAAATATATGTGGGTAGGTTTCTTGACTCTCTATTCTGGTCCATGGATTTATGTCTGTTCTTATTTAATACCATATTATCTTGATTTCTATCATTTTATAGTAAATCTTGAAATCAGGTAGTGTAAGTCCTCTAACTTTGTTCATGTATGTCAAAATTATTTTGGCTATTCTAGCTTTTTTGCATTTTTAAATAACTTTTTCATTTGCAACAAAAGAGAAAAAAAGCCTGATGGGCATTGTATTGAGATAGTATTGACTCTGTAGATCAGTGTGGGGACAATTGGTATTGTAACACTATTGAGTCTTCCAATACATGAACATGGTATATTGCTCCATTTATTTAGGTCTTCTTTAATTTTACTCAGCAATATTTTGTAGTTTTCAGAATACAGTTCTTGCACATATTTTATTACAATTATCCCTAACTATTTAACATGTTTTATGCTACTGTATTTAAATAATGGTATTTTTAATTTCAATTACCAATTGTTTGTCATTAATGTATGGAAATACAATTGTCTTTTATATTGACCTTGTATCCTGAGACCTTGCTAAACTTCCTACTTCTGCTATCCTTTTTTGTAGCTTCCCTAGGATTTTCTACATGTCATCTATAAATAAAAACAATTTTGCTTCTTTCCTTCAAATCTTTATGCCTTTTAATTCTTTTTCTTTTCTTATTCACTGACTAGAACTGCAATCAAATACAGAAATTGTTGTAGCTCATTTAATTTTAAATGAAAGGTACTTCTTTCTTGAATAAGTGTAACAAGTATTTTAAAATATTCATCAATGTAATTGTTTGGCCTGTAACTGGCCTTTACTCCCTCCTCCCCTGGAAAGGAGTGAGCTACATTATTGATGAGGTTGGGATAAGGGAATGAAATGTAAAGGCAGCCTCCTTCTTTCACCTTTTTCTTGAGATCCACCTGCCCACAGTGAACTTATGTTCTGCACTGCTCTTCTATTCCCTGTGCTTTACAAAGTCTGGCTCCCATGGTATGGGATTGGAGCCATGGAGAGAAGATGGCTGCAGTTTCTCAGTGCCTTGGTTGCAAAAAGCCAGTCCTTCCTATAAAACAAAGTCACATTTCCTGGGATTAACTTTATCAGTAAGAAAGATGACGTCATCATCATCTGCTTTCGTCAGCCTAGGTTTTAACTTTCTCTCCAAAGTACTACAGAGCTCAGGCAGGAAGAAGTGTGCTTTTATTGGACTCCAAATCTCATTCAACAGGACAAGGAAGTTGAGGGTTGCAAGGAAAAACCTTATAATGATGGGTCATGGAATATAAGCTTGCAAAAAGAAGATAAATGAAAGGTAAGGAGCAATTGTGATGGATATGGATAAAGAGGAGTGGGAAAAAAGCCTGATGGGTGTTTTATTGAGATTGAAGGTCGCAACAAAAAAGTAAACATACTTCTGAAGAAAGGGTACTTTTGAAGGCAAGTAACTTGGAAGTTAATATTTGTAGCCAGAATGAGACATTTCCATTTGAAATTTTGGAGATGGTGCCATTTTTGTTGATGTGAAGACATAGACATAAGGCATGATAGATAGCTGATGCAGAGTAGAAGAAAACATTATAGAAAATAGAGGAAATAAAAAAAACCCAAGAGTCCATGGTGTTAGATGAATCATTAACATACACATTGAAGTCACTGAGAAGGATGACAGGAGTAGGGAGAAAGAAGAAAACTAAGTTGCAAGCTAGCTTTCCTGAGAATGGAGAAAATCTCAGAGACTACTAACAGGTGACAGCAGCATGAAGGGGGAAGAGTGGTACAGCCAGATGGTATGAGCTTCAAAGGAGCAGAAGGGGTTTGCAAGAGGGAAGGGGGAATAACACTCTAAACTTGGCACTCAGGAGCAAGACTAGTGCTGAAGCACTTTGGGTATGAGAGAAAAAAAAAAAAACCATCTGCTTGAAAGGGCTGCAGAGAAACTGTGTCCCCAAGATAGACCCTGCTTTTAGGTAAGTGACTAGATTTCCAGAGCCAAAGACTGAAAAACATAGGAGTTCATTGATCTCACACTGGGAATTCCAGAGATGTTTTGGGAATTCCAAAGAGGTAGAGAAGAATGCTTTACTTGGGGTGGGTGTGTGGCGGGGTGGGGTGGGGGGGGGTGGGGTGGGGTGGAGTGGATGTATTTGGGGATAAAGGGTAAGAAGGATATTAGGTCGAATTAAGAGAATAAAGTTTTCAGGGAATTGAGGTCCGAAGAGTTTGGAATTCTGAGGCAGGATAGGATAAACTGGGATGTATGGATAGGCTGATCCTCTCAGAGGTGACTGAGCAACAAACTCTACTTTTTTGGTCCAGATAGATCATTTCTCCCTGGAGTAGGGCATTTGCTCCCTCAGGAAGCCTGATGTGCTCTAATATACGTCAACTGCTTCGTTAGACAGCAGGAGTTGTAGTTGTCTTTGCTCTAGCACAATACTAGTTTGGTTACTCAGCTATTTTTTCCCATCTAGTAAATTTGGTTTTCTCCTCTCCCTCTTTTGACTTCTGCCTGTTTGTAATTTCTACTTACTCATCACATGAGGAGGGATTATTTTAATACTCAGACAAAAGAATTTCTCCTTTATAAATGGAATCACTGCAAAAATTTCTTGAAATATAAAACAACAAATTATCTCTAACATACAACTGAATTTCCACACATAGCACATGCACAGTATTCCACCAACTACTTAGGTGAGGGACTGACCTATGGGGAGAAAGAGAGAGACAGAGGAAGGAGTGGGGAGAAGGGAGAGAGAGAAAATGTGAATGTGAGAGTGGGTGGCATATTATTTGTTGATGGGCTTCCTCCCCTAGTGAGTATTTCATGTATGAAGGTCTAAAGAAAATGGAGATAACTAAGTACATGTATGGAATGAAAGAAGATTTGGGTCTGAGGATGGCTAATAGAACTTTACCCTAAGACTGGTCCTCAACTCTGTCAGAGGTCTGGATAATGCCATGCTGGTATACAAGGGACTCTCCTCAACAGAAGGCCAACTCAACACTTCAGCCCTAGGACAAAGTTAGTGTCTTCAGCCAGAGAATAGGAACAAGACCCTTCTTGATCTCCAAGACTTTTCTTACCAATATAAATATACAACCACTGTGTGAGGACACCTGCCAGCATTACCATCAGGTCTCTCTTTATTCCTGAGGAGCCAGCAGATACCTATTCCATGTAATGGAAATAGTTGAAAAGGAATGGGAGAGTTTCTGTACCTGTGCTTTGTAGATAACTATGCATATTATCACCCACGGACTGGAGACAGAGGGAATAGTCACTACTGTTGTAAACAAATATTTTCAAAGAAACCCCATATCTTTTTTTATATTCTACCAGATATGAACTTAAATCCAAGCTCCACCATTTGCTAGCTGTGTGACTTCCATAAAATCACCTAAACTTTGTAAGTCTTAATTTCCTCACCTGTAAAATGTAAGTCAGTGCAAAATAAGACTGGGTACTCTAAAGATTAAATGAGATAATTCATATAAAACATTAAACACTAGACACCTTACTAAGAAGAAAAGAAGGCATTCTTGTCCTTAAGAGGTATACAATGAATAGATACATAATCATGTAAATAAAAAATAGTAAGCTCAGAACAGTAGGCTCTATCAAAGGTGTTCTGCCATTTTATGGTTTTGTGATCAGTAAATTTGGGAAATGTTTTATACTGTATTTTCCTCATGGAGAGTCACACTGCATATCAGTCTGTTACAATCTCTGAGAATTCCCTTAGCAAAACAAAAGTAACTTCTGCTTAATTAATCCAGAGCTGTTCAACATCACATATAAGTAAACTATTAACATCTTGAAGCTTTAGTATTCCTCAAAACACAACTTGGAAAGATTTCTCTTTATCCAGGGTGGATATTATGGACTGAATGCTTGTGTCCCACCCCCAAAGTCATATGTTGAAGTCCTAACCCTCAGTATGCCAGTTTTAGCAGGCAGGGCATTTGGGAGGTAATCAGGTAAGGAAAGAGGAACTCCTATGATGGGATTAGCTCCCATGATGGAATTAGGAAAAAACTGAAGCTCTTTTTCTCTCTTCTTTTCATAAAGAAGAGGTCATGTGAGCACACAGCAAAATGATGGCCACCTACAAACCAAGAGATGAAGCCTCAGAATGAATCCTATCTACCAGCACTTAATCTTGGACTTTCTAGCCTGTAGATCTGTGAAAAATAAATATCTGTTGTTTAAACCACCAGTCTATGGTATTTCATTGTAACAGCCCAAGCTGACTAAGAAAATGGAGTAACCAGTATCAGATTTACCCTTCATCTGAAACAACTAAAAATCCAGACTGTATAAAACTACAGTTCTCAAGACAGGGGACATCAAGCATTAAGGACAGTGAGCCTTACAATTGCCCTAACTTACTGCCTGTAGAAAGTTTCCGTAATGCAACATATGAAGGAAGAAACTGGTGCTCTCTGAGTTGAAGAGATGGGGTTGGGAGTTTAAGGAGACCAAGAAAACATGAGTGGGCAGGACAGAGTACCAGAAAAGAGAGAGGCACGTGAGGAGAGGGAAAATTAAGCACCTGCAAAAGATGCTCCTCAATTATTTCACTGGGCAATTTCCTCAGAGCCTGCACACGAGGAAAATACCCAAGGCCAAAAAAGAACTACTCAATTGGAAGGAACAATCTTTTGAGCTCACAAAGGGCCAGGTATAGTGCCTGTTTCTACCAACATTCATGGGTAGAATACTCAGAAGAGTTTTGTTTTGTTAGTTAGAAACATTAATCCTAGACAACTAGATGTTGTTCTGTCATACCTTGTAAAGTTTCAAAACAACACATGAGAATTAAATGGCTTTGAAGTAGGTTAACCCCATCCCAGAGCACAGCCCAAGATTATTTACAAGAAAACAAATGTATTCAGCATTCAAGATAAAATTCACAATATTTGACACACACAAAAATCACCAGACATGCACATAGCAAGAAAATTACATTCCTAATAGAAACAAAATAAGTCCAAACTAACTGAAAATGACAACAATAATAGAACACTATAAATAAGGACATTAAAACAGTTTTTATAGTTGTGTCCTATATGTTCAAGAAGCTAGAAGAAAAATTAACTATGTTAAGTAGAGAGACATGGAAGATATTTTTAAAAGTTCCAAATCAATCTTCTAGAGAAAAAAAATTAGTTTCTGAGGTGAAAACGAATTGGATAGTCCAATGGGAGGCCGAAACTTCACCTGTAAGTAAAGCACTTATGTATCCAATCCTGACTTGTACCCCAAAACTTTAAAATAAAAAAGGAACTTGATATTTTAAAAGCAGATTAGACATTTCAAAAGAAAAGATTAGTGAATCATGAAGATATTGCAGTAACAAATATCCAGTATGAAACACGGGGGGGGGGGGGGGAAGACTGAAAGAAAAAGAAAAGATCATCAATAAGCTGTACATCAACTTTAAAACAACTTAAATACTTGTATTGAAATATTCACAGGGAGCAGGAGAGGATATTAAAAAAAAAGACAAAAAATTCTTCCAAATTTGATGAAAAACGAAACCCTTATGTCCAAGATCCACAAACCCCAAGCACACACACACAAAAATAAAGCTACAAGAAGACACATGATAATAAATTTGGTGAAAACTAGTGATAATGAGACAATCTTAAAAGCAGTTCAAGAAGTTCTATTCT
The DNA here is from genome assembly GCA_963574415.1 of Tarsius wallacei. NCBI lineage: Eukaryota > Metazoa > Chordata > Mammalia > Primates > Tarsiidae > Tarsius > Tarsius wallacei. The sequence goes on from CAUYQG010129811.1 coordinate 44,666, forward strand.
GCAGACAGGAGCAAGGTTAAGGATAGCGGCATATTGCAAGCTAGAAGACAAGGGAACAATATCTTTCAAGCAATGAAAGAAAAATGCCTGCCTAGAATCTTTATCCAGTAAAAATATCTTTAAAATGAATATGAAATATACATTTTTTCACACATACAATAGCTGAAAGAAATCATTGCCAGCTGACATGCCTCAAAAGAGATGGTAAAAGAAGTCCTTCAAGCAGGAGAAAAATGACTCCAGAAGGAAATCTGTATTTACATAAAGGAATGAACAACGCTAGAAAGAACTATGTGAGGAAATAAAAAGACTTTTTTCTTTCTTTTTTTTTTTGAGTTGTCACCCAGACTGGAGTGCAGTGGCTGCTCCTGGCCACCGCAGCCTCGACCTGCTGGGCTCCGGCGATCCTTCCGCCTCAGCCTTCCAAGTAGCTGGAACTACAGGCATGCGCTACCATGTCCGGCTAATTTTTTGATTTATTGTAGGGATGAGGTCTCGCCAAGTTGCCCAGGCGGGTCTTGAACCCGCGGGCTCAGGCAATCCACTCACCTTGGCCTCCCAAAGCGCAGGATTACAGGCTGAGCCACCGAGCCCGGCCGACTTTTTTCTTATTTTATAAATCTATTTACAAATAAAGTAAAGCAAAAATAATAACAATAAATTATGAGACTTATAAAGAAGTAGTTGTAAGAATATGTGAAAATAGCACAACAGCAAGTAGGGTAGAAATGTAAGTATACTATCTAAGGTTCTTATTCTGTACATGCATGGTATGCTATCACTTGAAGGTAGACTGATAAGTTAAAGATGTATATTTTAAAAATCCTCAAACAACCACTAAAAATAAAACAACAAAAACTTACAACTAATAAGTTAAAAGAGATAAAAATGGAATCATAAAAATATGTTTTCAAAAGAAGGCAGAAAGGGGAGTAAAAAGGAAGCAAGAACACATGAAGAAAATAGAAAAATAGCAAAAAGGTAGATTAAAACTCAACCATATCAATAATCACATTAAATGAAAGAGTTCACTTAAAAGGCAGAGATTATAAGATCAAATTAAAAAAAGACTTAACTGCATACTTCCTTCAAGAAAACCGCTTTAATAGAAAGGCACAATTAGGTTAAGAGTAAAAATATATAAAGATCATGCTAACACTAATCAAAAGTAAACTAAAGAGAATTCAAAGCAACAAACATCTTGATAAAAGATAAATTCATCAAAAGACATAACAATCTTAAACAATTGTGCACATTACATAGTTTCTAAATATATAAAGCAAAACTGATAAAATGTAAGGAAAAACAGACAAATCTACAATGATAGTCAGAAACCTCAACACTTTCATCAATTAATGATAAAATGAGTAGGTAGAAAAATCTGTAACGATATAAAAGAACAACATTATGAACCAACTACAGTTAATTGCATTTATAAAACACATCTACAGCAAAATGCACATTAATCTCAAGTGCACACAGAACTTTTATGAGTATAGAATATATTTTGGGCCATAAAACAAGTCTCAACAAATTTACAAGGATTCAGCCATATAAAGTATGTTCTCTAATCACAATGGTGTGATATTAGAAATCAATAACAAAGATATCTGGAAAAATTCTGAACTATTTGGAAACTAACATACTGCTAAATAACCCATGGGTTAAAGAATAAATCAGAAGAGAAATGAGAAAGTATTTGAACTGAATAAAAATGGAAATGAAACATCAAAATTTTTGGAATACAGCTAAAGCAGTAGTTACTGGGAAATTTATACTATAAATGCCTATAAAGAAAGCATAGTTTCACATCAACAATCTTAGCTTCCATTTAAAAACTAGAAGACATATAAATGACCAGTGAGCATATGAAAAGATGCTCAATATCACTAATCATCAGGGAAATGCAAATCAAAACCACAATGAGATATCACCTCATACCAGTCAGGATGGCTATTATAAACACACACACACACACACACACACACACACACACACACACGTGTTAACAAGGATGTAGAGATGTTAGAACTCTCATACGCTATTGGTGGGAGTGGTGCAGAAACTATGGAAAACAGTATGGAGTTTTCTCAAAAACTTAAAAATAGAACTATCATATGATCCAGCAATCTCACTTCTGGGTATTTATCCAAAACAATTGAAATACCAATTGAGGTATCTCAAAGAGATAGTTGAACAACCATGTTTGCTGCAACATAATTGGCAATAGCCAAGATATGGATACAACCTAAATGTCTATCATTGTGTAAATGGATAAAGAATATGTGATGTATAAATACAATAGAACATTATTCAGCCTTGAAAAAGAAGGAAATCTTGCCACATGCAATGACATTGATGAACATTGAGGATATTATGCTAAATGAAAAAAGCCAATCACAGGACAAGTACAGCATAATCCCATTTATATGAGATATCTAAAATAGTCAAACTCAGAACAGAATGGTAGTTGCCAGGGACTAGGAAAGGGTAAAATGAAGATTTGCCATTCAATGGATATAAAGTTTTCTTTATGCAAAATAAATAATTTCTAGAGATCTGCTGTACATTATTGTACCTGTAGTAGCAATACAGTATTACAAATTTAAAATTTTTTTCAGAGGGATAGTTCTCATGTTGTTTATTACCATAATTTTTTAAGCTAATAAAAAAGAAAAGTAAGTAGAGGAAAGGAGCAGAAATGAAATGAAAACAGAAACAATAGAGAAAGTCAATAAAACAAAAATCTAGTTCTTGAACAAGATCAATATAATAAACCTCTATCCAGACTGATCAGGTTCAAAGAGAAAAGACAAAAATCACCAATATCAGAAATGAGAGGATGATAAAGCTACAGGAAATAGTTTGAACAACTCATGCCTATAAATCTGATATCAGGTAGTTTTAGCCTTTCAACCCCCCCCCCCTCCTTTTTTTAAAGTTGTTTTGGATGTTCTGGATTCTCTGCATCTCCTTATTGAGGAGTCTGACTCTGGGCCAAAAACCCACATGTGATTTTGTTAAGTCCTACTAAAAGCAATTGCATAATTGCATAGGCTTTGCCAGGTAGATTTGAAGGAAAGAAGCTGCCCTCTCCACACCAGCCTTGGTGTACAGCCAGAGCATTGCAGTCTCTGAAGGAAGTTGCAGTCAAGGACTCGGGCACCCTGGCTGGCCGTGCTTTTACACATGTCTGCACATGTCTTATACATCCCTAGTCCAGGTACCTCCATTTGGAGGCCTTTTTATTGGGGGCCTTCCTCAAAGGCCTTCCTCAGGTGCCTCTGCCAACGCCTCCTTATCTGGGTGGGGAGTGAGGGAGACTTAAAGACACTTTTCTCTATACTTACTCAGTACTCAGTACTTTTCCACTCCTATTCCTTTAGCTTCTCTCTCTTTCTGGTCTCCAGGTTCAAAATATATCAGGAGTCTTTTGGGGAGGAAGTTCCCTTTGCATTGAGACAATTTCCTACATCTGTGCTGATCCACCTGAGCTGTTTCATAGGGGGGAAAAATGGAAGAAGTGGTGGCACTTTCTCCAGGTTAGCTTCTTGCTTATATTATGAAAGTACAGTAAGTGATTAAGGCTTGACTGTTACTTTCATTTTGGATTGTTGTCTTTATCAGCTATTCTGACACCTGGAAGATCAGCACTCTCTTGACTCAGCTCTTGACCCTTATGAATTACAGACTCAGTTTGTCAATTTCTACAAAAATACCTTCTAGGATTTTGATTGGGATTTCATTGAGTGCATAGATCAACTTGGGTAGAACTGACAACAAAACAATATTAAATCTTCCAATCCATGAACATGGTATATCTGTCTATTTAGGTCTTCTTCAGTTTCACTCAGCAGTATTATCACAATATATCTCTGCATTTATTGTCAGTGTACAGATCTTATACATCCTTTGTCAGAGTTTTCTCTAAGTTTCATAGTTTTGATGCTATTGTAAGTGCTATTGTTTCACTTTAATTTCTGACTGTTTGTTGCTAATACATAGAAATATAATTGACTTTTGTATATTGATATTGTTGCTTTGCTAACCTGAAGCTTTGCTAAACTCACTTATTAGTTCTAATAGCTTTTTGCAGATTCCTTAATATTTTCTATATACATGATAATGTTGCCTATGAATAAAGACAGTTTTACTTTGTTTTCAATGTCAATGCCTTTTATTTCTTGTCTTTCTGCTTTGCCAAAACTTCCAATAAAATGTTGAGTAGAAGTTGTAAGAATGACATGCCCACACATTCCCAGTCTAAGGAGGAGAGCATTTACTCTTTCTATATTTATATGGTATGAACAGCAAGTTTTTCACAGATACCTTTTGTCAAGTTAAGGAAGTTCCCTTCTATTTCAAGTTTGCTGAGAGTTTTTATTAGAAATTAATGTTGAAGTTTTATAAAAATGCCTTTTCTGTCTCTATTGAGATAACTATATAGTTTTTCTCTTTTAGTTCATTAATATATTGAATTGGTAAATTGTGTCTGAATAATTTGGTACAGTATTGCTATGGTTTGAATGTTTGTCCTCTCCAAAACTCATGCTGAAATTTAATTGCCAATGTAACAGTAATGGAAGATGGGGATTTAAGAGGTGATTAGGCTGTGAGGTCCCCACCCTCATGGGTGAGTTTAATGCCTTAATAAAAGGTCTTTTGGGAGTGGGCTTTTTTTGCCCTTCCACCATGAGATAATGCAACAAGAAGGCCCTCTCAAGGTGCTGGCAGCTGATATTGGATTTACCAGCCTCCAGAACTGTGAGCCAATAAATTTTTGTTCTTTATAAATTACCCAGTCTCAGGTATATATAATCTTTTTCTTCACACTAATAGACATAGCTCTTAAGGATACACGAGGTGATGGAATAGGATACCTATAATCATGTATTTGCTGTATCTAAAAAGTCACATACAATAGACAATAAGACTTACTCCCACAGAAGAGTTTTTAGATGTCTTTGTCATATGTTCTCCCCATTCTTGTACCATTGTTTGTAGTTGTACCATATCTACAATGCCAGGGCATATAATCAGAATATACCATACCCTCTTCCACTTAGCCTTTTTAAGTCTTAGTTCTATAAGTAACTGTATTGAATATCCACCAACAGTACTTATGTTAATGTCATGCTAGCTATTTGGTTTGTCTGGAGCTTGTTTTCTAGTAGATTCTTCAAGAAGCATTCACAAGAGAAACAATAATTCCTAAAATATACATATTAATAACAGTTTGTATGTACTCTTTTTACTTGAAATTATATAAAATCCTTGGTCTAAAATTTCTTTTCTTGAGTACTTAAATATGTTATATTATTTTCTTCTGGCTTAAGATTTTCTTTCCTTTATTAGTTACTTGCTGTTTCTGCCTAGATTTCCTAAGGATTTTTTTCTCCTACTTTAAGCCAAGTAGTAAACTAAAATATGTCTTGGTATTGGTTGTTTTGTGTTCATATTCTGAGGTTCATGGTGAGCACTTTCAATATATAATTTCAAATCTGAAATTTAATTTATAATTAAGAATGCCTTCTTAAATTATAATTTGCAGAACTATAATAGTCAAATGTGTTCTGTTTCCTTGTCTTGCTGTTATTCTACATAAAACCCTGGAATATCCTTACATAGCTCTATTAGGCATTCTTATCTCCATTTTTAAATTGAGGAACCTAATAATCAGAAAGATTATGTAGTTTGTAAAAGATTCCACAGTTGGCAGGGGGAGACCTAGAATTCAGTTCTCCTCAACTGTGAATCCTGAGGTCTTCTTCCCATATTATCCTGCCATCTGGTTCCAGGTGTTACAGAACTGGATATTTCCTGTGTATATTTCACTGTCTTACTGTCTTTCCTTCTGATGATCACTCTCATATGCCTTACAGCCTTGCTTCTCACAGCCTAGTCCTTGGGCTAGCATCATTGACATCACTAGGAAGAGCTTTAGAACTACATAATCTCTGTTGCTCCAAGCCTACTGAATGAGATTCTGTATTTTTATGATTCTCAGGTTATTCTGATGCCATTAAACCTTGAGAAGCACTGGTCTAGGAAAAAAATCTGAAGATACTTTAGGCAGTGGTTCTTAAGCTTTACAACATATTAGAATCATTGAAAATTCTGATACCTAGGCTACAACCTCTACCAATTAAATCAGGTCAGAATCTCTTGGAATGGAGCGCAGGCATCAGCATATGTTAAAACTCCCCAGGCGATGCTCAAGTACAGCCAAGACTGAGAATCAGTGCTTAAAGTAGTACTCTTAGTCCTTCATTTTAGTCCTTAGTCCTAGAAATCGCAAGGGAGCTCCCCAAATTGCAGGTGCTGATTGAAAGATCTAGGATGGGGCCTGAGATTCTGCATTTCTAACAAGTTCTCAAACTGCTGCCCCAAGCAGTTTCTGGAGTAAAATTAAACTTTCTGGGGGTCTCCTTCAACAATACCAATAAATATAAATAGGACCGAATCAAGACAAGCCTCGCGAAGGCACAATCCCGGTCTGCTAACCCCAAGTGAGAGCCAATAAGAAACTCTGGGAGAAGGATGGGGATACTGCAGCTCTTATATGGCCACCAGGTTACTTCAGGTCTGGAGCTGGGCTAGGCAGACCTACATAGCTGAGCTGGCCAGCCAGGATTAGGCTACTGCCTGGAGCCCCAAGGCAAGTGTTCTTGCAAACACTTTTTTTCTCACTGCTTGTGCCTTCACTATCTACCTTTTCTTTCCTTCATCTTTCTCTCACTTCGTTCCTGGCTCCTGTATCCAGGCCTCGCAGGAGTACTGGGGTGCTTGCTTAGTCCCCTGGGTGCTGACTTGGGCTTTGGACTAAATCAAAACTGCAAAGTCTCAGACCACAGCACGGAGAAACTTAAGCCAAGAGTATAAGAAGGGCCCTGGGGATGAGTGTCTGGGAGACACAGCATGACAGAACTTGATTTGTTTTTCATCTCTGCTGTATTCACGCCATGCACGATTTGGTCTGCTGACTGTAGCTTGGCAGGACTTAGCATGCAATGTTCTCACTCCAGCTTATAATTTACATATTTTCCCCCTTGGCAAGACCCAAGCAACCATCAGCAGCAGGTTGTTTGGGACTTCTCTGAGTGATGCAGGTCTGTGCTGGGTCCAGCTGTAGCTGAGTTCTGACTAAAATGCTAATCCCCTGGCCTGCAGTAGGGGGGTGCTTGCTGTGGAAGCAAAGCCTAGGCTAGAACTTCCCTCTGGATGTGCAAGGCTGAGGAATCCCCACCAGCCTTCGCTGGCCATTTCTGAGATGGTGAAACACTCACCCACTGGACCAAAAGTTAAGCTCTATAGCAGAGCAAACTAATTTACTTTCCCTAGGTTTGACAGAAAGAATAAAAAAAAAAAACAGGAAGGAAAGGAGAAAACTGAAACCTTAGGATGTTCAGTGTGAAGGCAGCCAAGTAGGGGATTCTTAAATCTCAGTTTCTAAGTTGGGATCATTCCATGTTTCCATGTTTTTGTTTTTTTTAATTGAGGGCTTGTTCACTGACATTTTTCTAAGCACTACTTTATAAGGCATTTCACCACACACCAGATAAAACTGGTCAAGAACAGGTCAGAACGTGACCTATTTACCTTCTGAAATAACATTCCCTCCTACCCTGCATCCTCCCCCCCCCCCCAGATTTGAGACTCTAATTCCAGGCCAATTTCTAACCACTCGGGAAAGCCACTCTGGGGCCTAAAAGATGTAGCTCAGACTGAACTGGTTTCTCTACTGATAGCATCGGATGATAATTAATCCTCATTGTTTCCCAAAGGACGCCCAGGAAAAGCTTCATCTCCCAGATGAGGTAGTTCAATAACCTTACCAAGACCACTGTGCCAGCGAGCAAGTGGGAAGTACCCACAATGCAATTTGTGCAGCCTCTGGGAATAGACCCTCGGTCACCCATGACTAGTCTAATTAGACTTTGATACCTTCCCTGTGGGTACTATTTCTTTTTTTTTTTTTTTGGAGTGGGGTCTCACTCTGTCACCTAGGCTGGAGTGCAGTGGCACACTCACGGCCACCACAGCCTCAACCTGCTGGGCTCAGGCAATCCTTCTGCCCTAGTCTTCCAAGTAGCTAGAACTACAGGTGCACACTACCATGCCCAGCTTATTTTTTGATTTATTGTAGAGATGAGGTCTTACCAAGTTGCCTAGGCTAGTCTCGAACCCCTGAGCTCAGACAGTCCTCTCGCCTCAGCCTCCCAAAGTGCTGGGATTACATACTGTAGACTTTTGAGGGCTGAAACAAGAGAAGAAATGTCCTGATCCCTAAGCAAATCATCAGTCTAGTAAAACCTCACTTAAGGGATAGCTAATTAATTGACAGAGGGTAGATAAGGGAGGAAGCCCAGGAGGTCTAGAGGGAAGTCCCTGACATAGATTTTGGCAGTCCATGAGACTGGAAGGCCCAGCACAGTCACACAGGTCCTCTGGCAGCCTTAAGCATCCAGTAAATTAGATGAACTCTTAAAGCTTCTAGGATCTAGGCCTTGAACCATGCGCCTTAAAGTTCCAGCATTAAGGCCCTAACTCTCACCCCCTGTTCTCAGTGAGGTCTTTGGGAAGCATCAACAGCATTACCTGGAAACCTGTTAGAAATCGTTCTCAGGTACCATCCCAGACCTACTGAATTACAATCTCTGGTGGCAGGTTACGGCAATTTGTATTCCACCAGCTCTCCGGGTGATTCTGGTGCAAGCACAAGTCTGAGGACCACTGTTTTAGTGAAATCGTTTTTTGCTGAGCCTCTTTAAATCGGGTTGAATCAGGATCCTCTCAGAGGTAAAGGGGGGTTAGGTCACAAAGTGGGCTTCAAATCAGATGACAGGGTTCTCTACACCTTCCTAGTGATGAGACCTTGTACATCAGTTCCCTCAGCTCTAGAGTGAAGGGGGTCATGAGTGTCTGGTGAATAATAGTTTCTGTCTCTTCCCCCACTCCAATCTATCCAAAAGGAAACTTGCAGAATAGGACCTAGGGTAAAAGTCTGCAACACATGGAATAGCCACACAGTGAATGTTGATGTGAATAGGTTTTTGTTTTTTGTGAGTTGGAGTCTCACTCTGTCACCCAGACTGAAGTGCAGTGGCCGCTCCCGGCCACTGC